>VXAZ01004636.1:2415974-2540295 GCA_013399875.1 Gymnorhina tibicen | reverse complement strand
GGCGGCCGGCGGCAGCGCGGGGCTGCGCGGTCCGCGGGCGGCGGCGCCGTCGGGGGGCGGCCCGTGGTCGGCGCGGCAGAGCAAGTCGCGCTCCCGCAGGCAGAACTGGTCGCCGGGCAGGAGCTGGCGGCCGCAGGCGGCGCAGCGGAAGCACTCCAGGTGGTAGACGTGGTCGCGGGCGCGCATCACCAAGTCGCTGCTGCTGAACGCCGCCCGGCACTGGGCGCACTTGATGCCGAAGAGCCTGCGGGGACGCGACGCGCCGTCAGGGCCCGCTCCAGGCGGTGCCGCGGGGCCGGGCAGCGGCCGAGATTCGGGTTTTCGTTGGGGGAAATTCGGGGGGCTTAAGGGGCTTTTGTGCTTTTTCGGGTCTGGGTTATTTTTTTTTTTTAACGAACGTTGGCGCATTCGGGGTCACCTGCTGTAATCTCGCTTGCAGTAGGCCTTGCCGTCGCGCAGGAAGCATGTGCAGGTCTCGTCCAGGGGCTGCCCGCACTCGGCGCACTTGAGGCAGGCGACGTGCCATTCCAGGTCCGGCGACACCCTCAGCAGGAAGGGGTCCTGGATGCGGCCCCCGCAGCCCGCGCACAGGGCCAGCCCCGGCCGCCCTGCCGGGAGCGAGCGGGGTACGGTCAGGGCCAGCGGTATATCAGAGCAGAGGCCAGCAATTAAGGAAAGGCACTTTTCCTTTTTTACACTTTATCCTTTTTTTCTTATTCTGTTTTGGTTTTTTGTTTTTCTCCCAAAATATGAAGAAAGAGAAATAAAGACGGACACACGGACAGAAGGGATGGAAACACGACAGGAGACAAATTAATAATGCCAGGAGGAAAAAAAAAAAGACTTGATCAATGCAAATAAATGCAGGAAGACAGAGACGTAAAAGTAGAATTTCAGAAAAGGAAAATAAAAGCAGAAACACAAAAACAATAAAACAACGGCTGAGGAAAACTTGAAAGAAATAAGGAAAGAAACAAAGAAAGAAGGAAGGAAAGAAAGAAGGAAAAAGAAATTAAGACAGAATGACGGAAAGAGAAATAAAAGCAACTAAAACCCAGAGACGGTTAAAATGGGAACATGGACAAATGAAAACAGTAAGAGACATGAAATTAAAGAGACAGAAAGAGAAATAAAACAAAACAAAACAAGAACAAAAAGAAAAAGAAATTTTAAAAAAAGGAAAGAGAAATTTTTAAAAAAAGACAAACTGAAACACGAGATAAAGAAAGAAAAACGGTATCAATGGGAAAGAAAGAAAGAAAGAAAGAAGAAAGAAAGAAAGAAAGAAAGAAAGAAAGAAAGAAAGAAAGAAAGGAAGGAAAAACAGAGGGAAGCAGAGAAAGAAATGGAAATAGCCGAAAGAAATGAGCTCAGCAGCGCGGACAGCCGAAAGGACATGCGATTCGGTAAGGAACGGGGCCAGCGGGGCCGGGAAACGCTAGGCACGAACCAGAATAGCGGCAGCGGAGTTGCCACGGGCCGAGCCCGCAGCCGCCCGCGCCCGCCTTGGGGCCGCAGCCCTTCCCGGCACTGTCAGCGCGCCCACGGTCCGCCAGTCCACCCGACGGCAGAGGTGGCGGGGAGCTCGACCCGCAGAGTCCCGCGCCCGCCCGCTCGCCCCGACCCCGCGTTTCGCTGCGCTGCGCGCACTTACTCTTGGAGGGCTCCCCCATGACGCCCGGGAGCGGCCGCGGGAGGAGGATGTCCACCATGCGGGCGGCCCCCTGCGCACCGGCAGCGATGCACGATGCGGGATGCGGAGCCGCCGCTCCACCACTACCCGCGCGGAGNGCGGGACCCGGCCCGGAGCCGCACGACGCCGGCACGGACGGGGCGCGCGGCCCCGAGCGCCGCGGAAGAAGCTCTTCCGCGCCCTTCGCCCCGGGCGGCCTCGGGACCCTCCTCTCGCCCGCCGCGGTGCGCTTCGGCCCTCTGCGCGCAGGGAACGGCGGCATCGACAGCCCGAGGAGAAGGAGATTAATTATAGCTTTTTTTCCTCCTCTGTTTTCCCCGTTATTCTCCTCGACTTTTAGTTCGCCTATTATTTTCTCCTTTTATTTCTGTCTTCCTTCTCTTTCTCCTCCCTTTTGCATTTTTTTTCGTTTTTCTTTTTCCCCCGTTTCGGTGCGCCGCTGGCAGGTGTCCTCGGGCGCGCGCGGCGGGACAGTCCCGGCGCTGCGCAGAGGAGCATCTCCGCGGCAGACGGGAAGGGGCTGCACGGCGGACGCCGGCGCGACGCTGCGCGCCCACGGAGCAGTTCCCTGCTGAGGCCCGTGTGCGGGAGAGCCGCCCCAACGGACCCGAACAGAACCGACGGCATCGTCGGGGCAGCTGTTCTGGGCAGCAGCCCCATGACGAGTTGAAAATAGCGGAGAAAAATAGTATTTTACTGCATTTTCATGCACCTGATTCCATGCTGTTCCCGCAGCTGAACCTCTGCTGTTGCTTTCTTATACCTTCTGTTCTTTTTTCTTCCCTCTTTCCCCCCAGTCTCCATGGGCTTTCCGTGCATTAGCAGAAAAATAGGAAGAGCACTTCAGTGGCCTTTGACTCAGTTTTAAATTCGCAAAGACTTTGCAGTACAGCAGCATGAGTACCTCCTAAGATCCAGGAAAGCTTACACATGCTGGAATTGAGATTGCGCTGTCTTGGGGCTTTGGTTCTGTCCTTCTCCTCCATGCAACCACCTTTTTAATTTTACACATGGAATTTGACAGGCATTTGCCAACCTGTATGGCTTGGGAAGGACATAGTGACTTTAGATGTTGGCTCAGGAAGGGCAGACTGCGCTCATTTTTCTCAGAGGAAGGAGGTGGGATGGTTTTTCCAGCTGAAGTGCTTGTCTTTTGTTCGAGTCAGGCACCCTGCAGGTATGAAACCCCAGAAGCTGGGGAGGGGGAGAGGACCTTTGGATAAGATGCTTCACTATTTGACCTGCTCTCCCAGCCTGACCACAGCCCCTGCTACCCCTTTGAGGACTCCAAATGTTGAAAGCACACCTCTACATTTGTACGATATCTGTGGGGGAAAGGAGGATGGATGGCATTTGAAGTACGCACTTCAGCAGGGACCTATGTCACCAAGGGATTTTGGTATCCCTGCCTGGCCCTGCATGTGCGAAGCTGCAGAGGTGCGGTGTAGCAGTGACATCCTCAGGGCAGGGTGAGCCCACGTGTTCCCTGCCCGTGTGGCGCCTGCTGAGGGTTGTGGTCTGACTGCTGCCTGCAGCTAGAGTGGCTCGCTTGCCGGTGGCAGAGCTGGGTGAGGGGTGAGAGGTAGGAAGGCAATTGGAAAAATTTGGTTGGTTCTTCAAACTGGAGTGACCCTGAGGGATGGGTGATGGGAACCTCCACAGCACTGCCATGGCTATGGGGCAGCACAGGTCCATGCCTGGGCACCTGGCAGGAAAGAGGATACAGTAGGGTGACTTCAGCTTGAGCCAGAATTCTGAGAGTCCTGGATGAGTCAGTATCTGCATGTGTTTACAGTAAAATGGAAAAATGTCAGAGTGATAGGAGAATGAGACATGTCTAAGAATACAGCAGCTTGGCAGGGATGCTCAGTGTTGCATCAGCCTTTTCCCACTTGAGGGCAGGATCCTTTCTGCTCTCCCAAACCTCCCACCAGTTTAGGAATTAGAAAAGTTACAGCTGAGCCAGCCAAACTTTTCCAAACCTATGCAAGGCTGTGCTGCAGTCACACCTGTATCTGTACAGAGCAATGTGCTGATACCAGGCAGGTATGGTTGGACTGGACTCGCTTCACAACCAGCCAGGTAGGAACAGAGTAGGCAGTGCTGCACAGGCAGTTTAGTAGGAAAGCCCAAAAAATTACTTGCAAGGGAAATGTTGAAAGCCCTGCACCTCCTCTACGTGATGTACAAAAAGCTTTAAAATGACTACAGGTAATGCCATGAGGCATTGAACCGGCTCGATACCACGCGTTTTGCAAACAGGTTAATTGTTGGTTCATCTGAGGGAGGATAAGGGAAAGCACATCATAAAATCATAGAATAATTCAGTCCAGGAGGCATCTCTGGAAAACTGTGTTCAGGTAACTTGTAACTGCTGGACGCATTTGCTAGTCAAAGCCAAATGCAATCTCTCCTGCTATGCTGATTACTCCTTGCTCTCCTCCACCCAGCATCCAGAGATTCCAATCTCTTTTGGGGCAGTTCTGGTTGGGTTTGGTGCGAGAGCTGGCAGGGGCTGCCTGGCCACAGGGTGAGGCTGGCTAATGGTACTTTCTGGTCTCTATAGAGCAACTCCAGGGTTTGCTCCCAAACAGAAATACAAGTTCCGTCTAGAAGGGGGAAACGGCAACTACTTTTTTTTGTTTGCAGCGGATTGCAAAGGCAGTAAATGCTGATTCTTTCAGAGCCAACCATGGATTAAGTCCATTATAAAATTAAAACAGATGGAACGCAATTTCACTTACATTACAAAAAAGGACAGGAACCATCTGCAGTAAGATTTAGCATTGCGAAGCTATTGTTATCATGTTACCATTAAAATCTTTGATGAAGAGTTTTCATTCTTTCACAAACTTGTTCACATGAAACAAATGTTTTATTTATCCATCTTCCTAAGATAGTCATATTTTATTTAAAAGATGATGTGTCTCAAAAAACCAGCTCTTGGTTCTAGGAGAATATGGCAAAACAAAGAAATGTTGTAAAACTCCGACACTGAGATACTGGGAGCTTCGGTGGGGCGGATGTAGCAAAAGGAGAATTCCCTATCCATTTTTCCTTTAAAAAACATTTCCTTGTGTTTGGGCACAATGTCTGATACTGAAAATAGATAATTAATGAGATAATGGGATACTGCATGTCACCTCCTGTCCAATGGGATTATCTGATGGCTAATTATGGACAGATTGTGATTAATGTGATTATGGATTGGATATTAATCTGATTCTGGATTGATCTAGTTATGTTTTAGTCTGCTCCAAATGGTTAATTGGATCTGAGATAATGGAAATGCAGCTTGCACCAGATTTTGCCACATCAGTTGATGAAGTATCTTTTGATCTGGGTGGGTTGCGAACAATAAATTATTTACAGCTGTTGAGAAAATGACTCTTCCTTAGAATGTAGTCATTCATTTTATTTTCGAAAGCCTTTGAAAACAAAATCAATATCCTTTCTAAAAGGAGATGTTGACAAAAGAAAGGCACGTACATAACTCACAAACAAATGTGACGAAATTAAACAGTGGTTAACCCGGTGGCCTAATGTCTGGTGATGCATTTGAATTGCTATGTGGAGCTTTGGGCTCAATTCTTCTGAGACCAGCAGGGGTTGGGAGCATTGCAGGGGAACAGGGCCCAGCGCTGGGGAAAGTGGTGTTGCACAAGAGCTACTGCCAGCCCTGCTAGTGATTAAGAATCAGCCATGGTAACATGGCAAAGGGAGCCCTTGCCATTTTTCCCCTCCGGATAAGAAGGATTCAGAAAGTTCATGAGTGCAGAAAAGACTTATTGGCCCATCTCCTCTGGCGTCCTTCGTACCAGACCATGCAATTGGACCCAGAATTATTGTTTTTTCCCCTCGCAGTAAGCCTGTTAATTTATGGTTGACCTCAGTCATGTCTCCCAGAGATGCATCTGGTCTTGGTGTTGACTGCCAGTGCAGGAGAGGCTGCCTTGCTTTCGCATCCTGCTTGTTAACTACTTTCACTGGAATGGACAACTAAGGGTATGGTTTAGGTTCAAGCCCCAGACACTGGATCTCGTTACGCCATTATCTGCTGGATTAAAGGCAATGGGTAAATTGCAGACTTTGTAGACTTCATCTTAGACTTTGTGACAGGGCAAGCAGGAGTTGCATTAGCCTTTTTCACCAGGTGCTGTAAGCGGCAGGTAACTTCACCAGAAGGTGCTCCTCCCTAATGGGCTCTGCTATAAAAACATCAAAAATCAAGCAGGTTCCAAAACACTGAAAGCAAGGCCTACTGCAGCTGCTGTGCTTACACAAAAAGTGCTATTGACTGAGCTGAAACAGAAGGAAAAAAGGAAAAAGCAGCTTTCCCTGAAAAGTCCTTAGGGGCATGGAAAGAGCTGTTCCCCTGGAGTGACTGTCCCTGATGCTGCAGGAATGGCTTGGGCTGGCGTGGGTGCGAATACAGTGGCATCTGGATTCCTTTCCAGCAGGGTAATGGGCGAAAAAACCAGTTACCTCTTTAAAAAATAATGCTGGTACAACCCGTCAGAGGATTTTACACACATCTGCCATTAGCGACAAGGCAAGCTGCATGCAGCAGGAGGGTGGCAGGTCACAAAACCCCATTCAGGTGTCTGCACTGGGAGGGGAGCAGAGCTCTTCTCACCAGCATTGTTTCCCTTGTCCTCCACACAAACCACCATCACTTCTGGGCAGGACAAATTGCCTTTCAAGGTAACCTGAGTCTTTGCTTTCATGAGGTTTACGAGGGTCCCGTTTTGCCTGTGTGCTTGGTAGAAAGAGTTCCTTGAACTCCTCAGGTGATCTTGTTCTTTAGGAGTATGCAGCAAATGTGATGTGATGTTACTCCCAGACCCCCTTGTTACTTGACTGGCACATGGAAATTATTAGCAAGAGAGAGTAGTTTATCAAAAAGAGAAAATACCTTCCTGTGGTGGTTTTGTAGGCTCAGTATTAGAAGGATTGTCCCTGCTATGGAGTGGCTTTAGGGGAGCTCTTTCCTCTGTCCCCCACTTTGTAAGCAGGTCTTGTGGCATTATCTCCTTCCAAAGGCTTCTGTAAGGCCTCATGAAAGACCAGCTGCTGCTCTGAGCCATGAAGGTGAGTGGTTGTAAGGTGATCTGAGCAGAGAACTAAGCACACCTGTGGTGGTGTTCTATTATAAAGGACCTCCAATGGCAGACATGTTGAGATGAGTTTTTGTGTCAGTGATGATGAGGGGCAGAGAGCGGGGCTCTGGGGACGCACGTCCCTCCTTGTGTGCAACTTGTGGCTGTGGGCAAGGGGTGAGTGCAGGGGGACTGGCAATGTCTTGGGGTGGCTGAACCACCTGTGAGCTCACATCACTCGGGCATAAAATATTTCAGCAGCAGACATCCCTCCTGCTGCTGCTTCCAAGGTGGGTTTTAGTCCCGTCCAGTGCTGGGCCGCGGGTCCTGCCCATTGGCTTGGGGGTCCTGCTGAGCCGTAAGCAGGTTGCAGTTGCTTTAGTGTTACTGGATTTTGACAGATTAAGAGGCGAATCCTTTCGTGTGTTGGGGAAGCTTCCCAAATGAAGCTCTTTTAATTTATCTGAGTCAGCTATCCCCAGGGTGATTGCAGGAGGAGTAAGCTAAGGGTGACCTGTGACAGAGGGGACCATCACAGCAGTAATAAAAAAAATTCCTGCTCTTCACTAAATCCCTTAGTCATGAGGCTGTATTAGCTGGATTCCATATGTTTTAATTAGGAATTATGTATTTTAAGTGAACCAAAATCCGATTCTAGGAAAGACATGATTACATATTTGTGCTGGTCCTTGTTTCATTTGGCTTCTGTAGAGATACTAGTACGGGTACCTGTCCTTGTTTACAACCATATTTTTAAAAGTTTGAATAATCTATGTTATTATTTTTTCTTTCCCCCAATCCCAATAGTGTGAAAAAATGTAATTCTCTTTCCAATGCAGAAATTGGGTCAGCAGATCCTAATGAAATAATCCTGGATAACCATGCACCATACAAAGATCTGCTTCCACTAATTAATGACTAATTTTTATTTCAAAATACAAAGTAGTAACTTCTGCCTGCAGTGGACAGTGACTCTACCTTCAGTGGCATCTGTTTGTTGCATGTTTTACCATTTTTATTATTGTCATGGGAAGGTCAAATAGAAAAAAGCTTTTTGCCACAGTTCAGCTTGTATGGATCATGCTGATATAATCCCTACCTGATTACAGTTATAAGCTCCTAAAACACTGGCCATAAGTGATAAAGACTTCCTTTGTGCTTCAGGCTGTAATCCGCATCAAGCCAGGTTCAATAAGGATTTGTGCATCTGAAGTGTTGCTGAGGATTTGAATCAAAATTATAAACAGAAAGTATAATAAAAAGCCTGTCATGTCTCTGAATTGTTGGTGATGCTACCCCTCAAAATCTGACCTAAAGAGCGGCAATGTCACTCTGCTTGTGAAAATACGTCTGTGCTATGAAGCCAGATATACAGTGAAAGGATCAATTTTTTCTTGGCTATGATGCAATTAGTTAATTTTGACAGTAGCTCACTTTCGGTTTAGTGTGAGGTAGTAAAGCCCAAACTTGAATGAGATCGCTTTGTTTATTTTCGTGGTTTGGGGTTTTTAGGTGTACATTTTTTCTAAGTATTTCATCTGCATGAGATGTGCATGTCGGAAGCTTAGTTTTGGAGCCTAAAATAGGATTATGAAATTACATGCCACGCTTTTAGTGAGTAAAACATCCCAATTAAAAAGACATAATGGGCAAATTAAGGATGCCTAGGATGTTCTTATTTGTGTCCTTATTTTGCCTTTGTTGTTGCTTTTGTTGGATTACCTAGGGTGCAGGTAGGGATCTCTGTAATATATAAAACACCACATCTCTGAAGAGTTACACTGTACCTTAACCATCATTCAAACTGGTGATAAAGAGCCACATCAAATATTTATCCTCTTTTTAAACCCCTCTCAGGGTACTGTGGCTTCTGCAAAACCATTTTCCCCATCATCTTCATATAAACAATCAGTTTTTTTCACCTGGTCATTTGCACAGACCAGGCAATGCACGAGCAACTCCACACACTAATTTTATTTTCTTCCTTTTTTGGGGACTGAAGGGTGGAGCCAGACCAGGCAGCAGTCAGAGCAGCCCTGGAGCTACTTTAATCTGTATAATCAGGCACAGGCTCTGAAGGAGGTTTGCCACCTCCTTTAGCTCTTCCCTTCACAGCCCTCCTTTGGGGCTTGAGGATTTAAGGTAGTGCTCTGAGGCCAGGAAGCTGGAATATGCAGGACAGCTGCTTTTCTTCTATTCTAGAGACATTTGAGACTTGAGACGAAGTAAATTGTCCATTTAGATGCTTGAGTTGCTGGACCTGGTTAGCTTTTGCTGTAAAGCAGCACTTTTTGGCATCTGATGTGAAAATCATGTGGCAGAATAAATTTTAGAGGTGATCCTGTGCCAAGACTGTGGCGAAGCCAAAGAGCCTTTTTGATCAATCTGTCTTTTGCTTTCCTATGGAGCAACTCAGCAATGCAGAACGAATCACTGACATGCTGCAGATCACCACTGATTCTTGGAGGAACAGTCCAATGGCCATAATTGCTCAGGGTGGTTGTGTTTGCCTTTTTTTTCCCTCTAAACCACTTCAGGATGGGAAGGAAGAAACTGCATTCATGGCTCACCATCTTCTGATTTATGGGATGGGAATTCCCTTCTGGAGTGTCCCAAATCCGTGTGTGCTTGGGGCTCCTGGGCTGGCAGGAGTAGTTGCTCCAGTGTGGAAGCTCCTTCCAGCTTCTCCAGGACACCAGGTTTTCAGAGAGCCACAGCACACACTTTAGCAGTGAATTTGGCCTGAAATATTTTGCTTCGTTGCTTTTTAAATCCCTCTCCTTGCCACCCAGAAAAAAATCTGGAGGTATGGAAAAACAGCAAGTCTCAGTCTGGTCCCTGGGGCACCCTGGTGTCATGTAAGAGACAGACATAAGATGTCTTTCCTTGGTTCTGGGAAATCAGAATAATAATAAAATAGATCTATAAATTATTCAACGCTCATGAGCTATTGCCTAATGTTGCTTGGGGCCAAGCACAGGGGTGTGGGTGAGGCAGCCAGAGATGTGTCCTGGTGAGAGGATGCCATCCAGGGTTGGTGATACCTAACTGGTCTTTGAAGCTTAGGTGTGGTTTGGACAACTGGTGGGGCGTGACCTCTTGGAAGCACCGTGACATCTGGCCTTTCCAGTGTGCCACGCACTCCATCCCGGCATTATTTCTTTTGCTCTTGCTCCGTCTTGTGGTGTGGGGAGTGTGGCCGGGGGGAATCGGCAGCTCATGGGCTGCCACAGGCGGGGGCCATAGTCTCCCAGGCTGCTGTTGTCTCCACAGCCGTAAATTAAGACTTTTCCCTTCTTTCTCTTTGCAAGGCACATTTTCATTGGCTTAGGGTGGGATCTGGCAAGGAGCACCGGCATTTGAAGGCATAACTCTGCTTTCTGTTGTTTTCTTCTCTTTAAAGGCTTTAACCCTTTGCAGAAGCAGCGCAGGGGAACCGGGCAAAGGCGGCCGGAGGAGGCTGGCGCTGGTACTAGGTCAGTTTGGGCTGGAAGGGGTCCGCTCCCCTCAAGGTGCTCCGCGAGAGCTGGACGGGCACCCTACGGCAGCGGCAACTTCGCTCTTGCCCACCGGTACGGCCCAGAGCGTAAGGGGCGGGCGGATACAGCCAGCCAGGCGGGGGGACAGAGCCGGCAGTACCGGGGGACAGAGGTGCGGGGGGCCAGACAGCTGTGCGAGAGTACAGCGGGCGGTGCGGGGGGACACAGCCGGCTGTGCACAGGACAGTGGTGCGGGGGGACAGCAGGCCGAGGGACACAGCGGGCGGTGCAGGGGAACGCGGCCGGCAGCGCGGGTGTCAGCGGCAGAGAGGGGAGGACAGCCGGCCGTGCGGGGTCTGCGGGCGGTGGATGCAGACGCTCCCCGCTCTCCTCTCCGCCCGCGCCGCCGCCGCCGCCCATTGGCCCGGCGGTCGGTCCAATGGAGCAGCGGGGCGGGGCTGGCCGTGCTCTCGCGAGAGCGGCGCGGTGCGGGCCGGTGGAACCATGTTGCGGGCGGTGGCGGTGCAGCGGCTGCGGCGGGCGGTGAGTGCGGGGCGAGCCCTCAGGCAGCGCCCTCGGGCCGCGTGGTGCGCACCGACCGGGGCCATCCCGACGCCCCGGCCGTGCGGGCCCTGCCCAGTGGGGCGAAAGGGGCGTAGGGAGGGGCGCGGGGCCGAGCTCCTCCCGCCCGGCAGCGGTGGTCGAGGTGGTCTCTGAGGGGCGAACGCCCCGCGCCGCCAGGGTCGGACTCCTCCTCTGGACTTCTCTCCCACTCTGTCTGTTAAAATTAAAGTTTCCGGGTGGACACAGGATGTTCCAGAAGCCCTTTCCAGCGGTCACAGCAGGCAGGAGTTGAGGACTGTTGTCCCGTGTGGAAAGCTAACGTAGGCATCAGGGAAGTCCTGAACTTCTGGGAGTGCTCGTTCGCATTAACCCTTGAGCAGGACAAGCTGAGCAACAGGTGAAGAAGACTTCTAAAGTTTGTTACTGCAAACTCTTAAGAACAGTATAAAAATATTTGTGGCTCAAAGGAGACGCTTTCTGGGGTATTGGCAGGTTAATCCAGCGTTTCTCAGTCACACCTGTGCAGAAATGTGGTTGCCTTAATTATCACAACCTGTGGATGAGGCTAATGCAAAACACCTGTTGCTTCTCCAAGTTGACCTTCATATTGCTCAGCTGGGAGGAGTGCTGGGCTTTTGGAGGCCATTTGCTGCTTGGTGTGTCATTGTGACTGTGTTACCAAGGTCTAGGTGAACTGAAGGTTAATTGGAGTAGATGATTGATGAATGTCCCCGAATATCTGCTCGATGTCTTACTATTCACCAGGAGACACTCCCACCACTAGAACTGTGTATAAATAACCCTTGTAAACAACTTTAAATCTCACAAGTTTCTTTTTGAGCTCTCCAAGGCTTTTACAGGTATTACAGTTCAGTACAGCTCTAAAATAGTAGTTATGCATACATGAAACGGTTTCAGGTGATAAGAATCTCTTAAAAGAGGAGCAAAGGTAGATGAGGTCAGACATGATTGAATTAATCAGAAAATTCTAACTGTTGTAATCATGGACACGTCTCAGTTGTTGCTAGGCTGCAGGCTTTGTAGAGCAAAGGTCTTGATCTCTGAATCATATGGTACTGCTATGTAAATAGTACTTTACTCACATGTTCACTGCACAATTCAGTTTCATGGCCTGGATATGTGAGGTCACCTCCTTGGTTTTCAGTCATATGTATCTAAACTTGTAACTTTAATAAAAATAAAGCCACTAAAACGTTGTGTGGATCTTCAATGTATGTGTAACAATGTAGACTGCTAGAGAAGTGAAACAAACTCACAGTTTGTTTCACTTTTTGGACATTGCACACTTTAGCCCTGCTGGCACTCATAGTTCAAGAGTGACTGGAGTCTAGAGGAAAACAGGATGAGAGAAACCTGTGAAGCATGAGCAGGAGGGAAAGTTGGACTTTTGCATAACTTAAAGATGGGAATACTGAGGAGGAATAGGAATGCAAGTGCACAAAAAGTTGGTGCAGAGGTGGGAATAAGCCATTTAGGGAGTTCACTGTGTTGAAATACAGACAATGTTGTCTGTATTTCAATATAGCTTTGTTGATTTTTATTAATGGTTTGCAAGGGATGTATTTGGAAGTTTATTGTGTATTACATCTTTCTTTTGCTGCTTCAATCCCTTTGTAATGTTAATGTCTTTATTATGATTGCAAAATCCTTTTTGCAAAGTGGTTTTATTTTTTTATTGCTGTTCTTTGCTGCAGTTATAGCTCCTTTTTAATTCAGGTCCCTTTAGTGTTGTTTTTCTAATCAGTGTTTCCTGGAGTTATAGAGCTGTCTCTTAGACCTCTTTTGTAGCCAGGTCTTTAGAGAGGTTCTAGAAGTATATGCTTAGTGCTAGAGTTCCCTGAGTTTACCGAATTTATATATTTAGTTTAGAAGTTTTCCAGCTACAAGACTGTCTCTTACTAGAGTTAGGCATTGCTTTGTTGCTTAGGAATGTAGCCCTTATCCTTAGTAATACCCCAATTCCTAGTTCCTGGAGTTCCTTCTTGGGAATTTTGCCCAGTGTTAATGGTTCTCCATGAGATACAGAATTCCTACTAAGCAGTTTTAAAATTTTAGTTTCTGGCCAGTTTGCTTTTACAGCTAAGAAAACAGCTCTAGAGATACCTTTGTAGGGACAGTTGTTTGATGCTCTGCCTTGTGCATGTCTGTTTTAGTTTAGTTCCTGTTACTTCCAGTGGCTCCTCTAAAGGAAGACAAACTTCATTTTCCCAGGTGAACTTTCTAGCACCCTGTTTCTTATTGATGCATCTTTGGAGCATGGGGCCATGTAGAATTCACCTGCTGCATCTCTTGCATTTCTTGGAACGACTTTTTGGCTGACCTATCTTGTGTTCCTGTGCCTGCCACATGTGTTTGTTAGAGATGATTTCCTAATTCTGGTGTTATTTATGAGTGTACTTGGAGCAGGCTACAGGCAGATAGCCACCACTGTTGCCAGCAGAGGCCATGGATGCTGCACACCATTCTCACCCAGCAGCAAGCAGAGATTTGTGACACTTCCCTCTGGGATTTTCCAGCTCTTTATACATATGTTTTTTTAGCATATAAGCAGCAAATCTGTATTTAAGAGGTGCTGGGCATGTGTGCTGTTCAGGTGACCTGTCTGTGTGCTGAAAGACCAACAGATGCTCAGTTTGCAGTGGCTTTGTGTGAAGAGCAGATCACCTGTGCAAATTCAGTGGGTGCCTTGGATGTGTGTGGTGTTGGCTTCACTTGTGCATGTGTACTGGATGTGTCCAGATTGCTACTGTTTTGCTGGGACAGTAGCAGTGACCAGTATCCTTTATGTTGTCTGAAGCCTAGAAATCCAGATATTGTACTTAAATTTTTTGTGCTCTGGCTGGAAAACATTGATGGGTTTATCAGGAGGAAGTAAAATGATGCTTTGGGAAAACTTTGAGACAATCAATCCAGTGAATCCGTGGCTATTTTGCAAGTGGCTTAATTGATCAATACTGCACATCTGAGTTAATCTTATCAACTTTGAGACATCTGGAAGTCAGAGGCCAAGTTTGCTCTACAGTAAATACTGGGGAGCGAAGGGGAAATTCCGGGTGGTTTTCATTCACAAATGTTAATTTTGGTATAAACTGAATCAATGTCCAGAGTTTCCACTAGAGTGGAAGTGCAGATGTTTCTGCTGTAGAGGAAACATAGGTGTCTAGCTGTGATTTGTACCTAAACCTGAGGAAAATAAACTTCCCAGTTCTACCTCCCTGTTGCTGGCATGTCACTATCTGTTGTCATGCTGCAGAAGCTACTCAGTTGCCCAGGTTGGTGGGATGTTTAGCTGGAGGTGATTTCTGTGGATAGCCTGATTTTCCAGAGCTTGGTTTTCACCAGGAACTTTCTGTGGCACAAGCACTGAGTGCTGTTCCTTCTTAAGGCATTGTTTTCAATAGTTTGATTGATCTGTGTGTCTTATTTCTTGTGCTTTCTCCCCTTGCTGCCAGCTGGTTAGGTTTATTCTCCACCTTCCTATTTTATTTAAGCTTCAAAGTAGACATCCTGCCCAAGTGCAGAAATGATGTCAGTGAAGTAATGGGCTGCTCTCCCACATGTGCAGCTGGACAGTAACTTCATCAAAATAACTACCTGTCCTGATCATTGACTCATTGCAGGTTCTTAGTTTTCAGGACCATGTGACTGGATGAATTACCCTCTGGTTTTACTTCAGATTCTTTATTATAACAAACAAAAGTCAATTTGGTTTGGTTTTGTTTATTGAAAAAAATATTTAATGTGTCTTAGTATATTAAATTCAGACTCACATAGAAATCTCATTTATCATTTAGATTTTTACCCATAATATATAATGTCTTTAAATAAAAGACTTTATAAAATGACTTTAAATTTATTTTGAATCTGGTCTTGTCTTTATGTTCAGAAATGTCATCCATAAAGTGACCTTCTGGTGTGCATATTGTGTATATCCCCACAAATATAAAATGTGGGATTATCGGTTTAGAAATAATACCTAATTAATAGGTAATATTACTGCTGTAATAGCCAGTTGCTCAAGCAACATCCATTGCTTGTATTCGTTTTGCTAAAAACCAATTCTTTCTCAGTTTATTTTAGAATGGTTTGATGGAATGATGGTGGTGGTGCAGTGCTTATTTAGGGAAAAAAATGATAATATAGGCAGAAATAAGTGTGTGTTTAAAATGCACGTGTCTCCCTTTGGAAATTTGAAAACTTGAGGATTTTCCAGGAGCATGGTCCACTTTACCCTGTGATGCAACTGTAAATCATTGGAGAAGTGGGCTTTTTGCCACAAAGGCATGGACTTATTCTTCAAATGGTGACTAAAATTTCATAACTTTTATTGTAAATGATGTATGAAACATAATCAAAAATATAGTGTCTGATCTATATTGGCAATAAATATTTTGTTACTGGCAATTGGTTTCAAAGGAGCTTAGAATATTTAATCACAGCAAGTAACCTTAAGCATAAGAGATTAAATGCAGAGCACTTTTACAAGAATCCTTATTGTTTTAATCAAAAGGGAAAATTATGATCCAGATTCTGCAAAAGCTTATCTTTGTATTTATATTTGTGCACTGTGATTAGCTTCAGGGAAGTCCTTGGGATTTGCTTTCTCTGTTTGAAATTCATTATGTTGGTAGGCTTTGTGGGGTTGAAGTCCAGATGCAAATTCTAGCCTCTTGTATTTTCTGAAGCGTTTCTTATTCGAAGTTGTAGGGAAGTGTATGTTTGGCATGAGGGAAGATAGGGTTAGAATGTACATTTAAAAAAGTAATGCTTGGCTGTGCGTTGTGTTAGTACTTGTTCCTTGGTTATATTAATGAATTTGTTTGGTTTTCCATGTGTTCCATCCTACACTGATCGTAACTCAAGTCTTCAGTTAGGCTTTGTGTAGGATAAACAAATGCTTAAGGGACGATATTCCTGTTCCCATCCCAAATGTTTTCCTTACCCTAGTATTAGTCTTGGAGGAGTAACATTTTTCACACATTCACCTGAATATTAGAGAGGAAAGTCTCAGAGTTTAGAATATTTTGGTTTGGTTTCATGGCAGTTTTTTGCCTTTTTTTCTATCTTTTTTGTTTCTTTCATTTTTGTTATAGAAGTTCAAGTTTGTGTATGCATGGTGAATTGGTCAAAATTATTATTTGAGGACCAATAAATTGCGGTGGTAGACTAAGTGCTCAAATGTTTTAAAGGAAAAGAGGGAAAAATGAACCTGATGCCTGTAAAGATTTCTACTAGTGTGTTTTCAGGCTGTGAGCCCCTGCTGCTTAATTGTCACCCAGCCACTGCATAAAATTTTGCCTCTATACATAGCTAAATATAAAAGTGGTTTCTGTAGCTAGATTTTGTTTAAAACTTACAATAAAACACTGCCAGAGAACCACCCTAGAAAACCAAGTAAATATTTGCAACTGTTGACTTCCTTGTGTCTTACTCTTGCTTGTCTAATCCTCACTCTTCAAGATACTTGCTTGAGTTGATCAACTGAGCTTAAATGTAATGTGTTAAAATGTTTTCCTTAATTTTGTTCAGTATTTTCCTGTGGAGTTTTAGTTTGAACACAGCATGTTATAGACAAGCTGAAGTCAAGCGGGTTTACATCTTTTCTTTTTTGTATCACCCTATGTATTCTTTTTACTTAATAAAAATTATCTAGAATTAGCCTGTTTTGTTTGACAGCAGTGTTTTACGATTTGTATAACTGATGAATTTCTGTAAAGCCTTGGATGCTCAAAGGACCAGTTTTTTACTGAAATGCTAAGTTTCCAACTCCTCTGTGTCTCCCTTTCTTTCCAGGCATCGGTGCTCCGGAGGTTTCAGAGTACCTTGGTCATCGCAGAACACAACAATGAGGCTCTCACGCCCATTACACTCAATACCATCACTGCGGCAAAGCGTCTGGGAGGGGAAGTTTCTTGTTTGGTAGCTGGTACCAGCTGTGACAAGGTAGGAAATGCTATTTTCATACCAATGAAATAAAGAATGCAGTGAAACAATACTTGGCAGCATCTTGGGCAGCCTGAAAAATAATCTGTAGTGAGGAGAAACCGTGCCTGGAGTTGCTAATCTGCCAGAAAAGTCCTGCACTTGGAACTGCTTCTCTTCTAAAGAGAAAATACGGATATAGATTTCATTTCACAAGGGACAGTATCAATAACGGTTGTTACATGCTTGACCAAGCAAATTTTTATAGGACTAAAGGACGATTAGCTTTTAAAAGAAGACAGTTCTCTGTGAAGTTTAAATGACAAATATTGCAGTGCTAAGAATTTGGAAAGAAGCTTGTACTTGTTTAAATGGAAACCAGCAGAAGTGAAACAACTGTGACAAATTGGGCTTTTGAGCAAGTTGCTTTTATTAACCAGTCACTAGTTGTATAGAGTGTGTTTGCAACTTAAATTCTGAAATTAGTGCTTCTTGACTTTATCACACAGCTCACGTATGAAAAAAGTTCCTTGTATGTTAGCTGTGTATTTTAAGTGTAATTTTTATGTGCAAAATCTAGAGACAATGTAGTTAGTACATTAGTGGCACACTAATGCCACATTAGTGGCATTTTTATTTCTGCATGATTTGGTCTTGTGTGAGCAGTAGGAGCACAATAAACTATGCATAATATTTGCATACTGTTTATGAGCTGTTATTTTGGAAGCAACATGTAGTATCTCATGAAGAAGGTGTACTTAGAGCAGCTTATTCACAAATAGGCGAAGAAACCTCAGTAGCTATTCAGGTATTTGAGGTGGAGATGAAGCAAATATTTATCTAAATCAAGAAAATGAAAAAGAAAAAAAACTTGCTTGATATATGTGTCTTTAATTTTTCTGTGCACTTGCATTGTAGAGAAATGATTGTGAATGGTTTTTTTTGTTTTAATACTAAATATATGGAGTCTGTATGTCATGGTGGGGAAAAATTATTTTATGAAAAGTGAAGGTTTGGAGATTTTGTTTAAGAGCCAGTGACTCAAACAGATATTCTGCAGCAGCTATTAGGGAGTTTTCTTTATTTCCTTTTGTTAATTTTTGAGGGTAAACTGATACTCATCAAACTCAATAAAACTACGCTGGTTCTTGGACAATGCATGTGGTCTCCAGACCTCGCTGTCAGTCCTCTTCTCTCTGATCTGTAGTAACCCTTTTATCATTTAAACTTCACTTGTGCCAATTTAAAGGAAAAAAAATGCATAAATATAAATTGAAAATATACATTGCATCAGTGGGCAAAAAGTCAGATGCAAACAAAGGGTTGCTCCTAGAATTTGGACGACGATCATAACAGCGTTGTGCATTTATATTTGTTTGTGTGGTAGATAGTGACTGACCTAAAAGAAAATAGGATTGGTTTCTTGATGATTGTATTGGAATACTGAGCAATAATCCTCAAGCGTGATTGTTATCAGCTGTTGTAAGAAATGCTGGGATCGGTGTGGAGGCCTGCATGCAGGAGGCAAGTTTTCCTAAGTTTGATTTGCTTTGTAGTTTCTTATTCACAAATTCCTTTTCATTATCCCGGAAGGCACTAGGCTGTGAGTCAGAAGATGTGCATTTTATTCCATTCAGGTTTGTTCTGATTTTGAAATTCACGTACTTTTGGTTCTGGTTTAACTAATCTATAGGCTGCGAGCTATTTGCAGTGGGGACTCCCTTGTTATATGTTTGTGGTGCCTGTTATAACACAAACTAATAATAATTCACTTGTGATCATAGGTAGCATCAGAACTCAGCAAAGTGCAGGGGGTTGCAAAAGTTCTCGTGGCTCAGCATGATGTGTACAAGGGATTTCTAGCAGGTGAGAGTTGTTCGAACCTATTGAGAAAAGAAATCTATTTGTGTATTTGTGATTGAAAATAAGAATTTAAATTCTGAGCAATATATTTTTATTCTCAGAGGAACTGACTCCCTTGATTGTGGAAACTCATAAAAAATTTAATTATACCCACATTTGTGCCGGAGCATCTGCCTTTGGGAAGGTAAGTAGATCAAAGTGCATCAAAAAGTTCTTATAGAAAAGAGACAGACACTACTGTATGTAAGAGTGTGAATCAAAGGCCTGAGAGAGAT
Source organism: Gymnorhina tibicen (assembly GCA_013399875.1). Taxonomy (NCBI): domain Eukaryota; kingdom Metazoa; phylum Chordata; class Aves; order Passeriformes; family Artamidae; genus Gymnorhina; species Gymnorhina tibicen. Next base: position 2,521,379 of record VXAZ01004636.1, on the reverse strand, counting down.
CAGCCGTGGACAGTTTTGTGTTTGCAAACAATGTTACAGTAGTTTGCTTAAGAGGTCATTAGTTAGATTTCATGATTCATGTTTGAGTTCTTTTATCGGCTGATGTGAAAAAAATAGCGTAGAATAAATATTCTGTGGTAACCAGCCAGTCCTATGGACACAAGACACAATGTACAATAAGGCAAACCAGATTAAGTGATCTGAAAGCATGAAAATTGTAAGGAAAAGCACAGCAAATCAAGATGAAAAATCTGTTGTTTGCATGTTGAAATGAAAGCGTGCAGACCTATTGGAGTTTTTTTTTTGGAGTGGGATTTGCATCTGTGATATAAGTCTTGTACATTGAAATGTCTGTAAACATATATAAATAATACAGATCTAAGTCCCAGCCAAGATGGTTTTTAATGAAAATACAATTTTTCAAAACTTGTTTTTTTTAAGGAATGTGTTTATAAGTACATGGAGAGCCTCAGTACTAAGAATCTGAGCAACACTGTGGTGCAGCTAAATAAGAGAAAAAGGATCCTTCAGAAATCTTGCCGATGTGGGACGAATAATGACATCGGCCTTCCATCTGACTATTTTCACTTCCAATCAATATCAATCCATATGCTTGTATTTTTGCTAAGAGAAATCTTTATGTACCTTAAGACTTAGGTTTTAAAATTTAAAAAAAAATTTTTTTTTAATGTGGTGTCATAGTAAAAGTTAATGGCTTTTGCTTTAAAGCTTACACTACCATTTTTGAGTGCTTCATGTGAGTAAAGATTTCAGAACTGGGCCCTTTTTTCTAGTACCAGATTAGAAGGCAGACAAAAAGCCATCAGTCATCGTTGATTTCTTCGTCATTTCTGCTGCTCTTTTTATCCTTCTTCCCACTCCTAAAGGTGCTAAATAATTTTCTAGAGTAAATTTTGGAGCAAGAGAGTATATATTTTAATATGAAATTTAAAAATGTTTTTTTTTGCTTTGGAGGGCAGAGTGCGGAGGTTTTTTCCTATTATTTCTGGCATCCAACTTCCAAAAGCACCTTTTTTTTTTCCTTGAAGTGCCAAGAGCTCAGCAATCCATAATTGTCAATTTTCTGAGTAAATGGCATCTGTATTCAGTTTTAGAATATTTGAAGCAAATAAGTCTCCTAATTTAAGATATTGAATTAAGGGTTTACTTACAGTAAGTCTCATAAAATGTCTAATGTTATTACAGTAATGGGATTTTATTTGGCTTCTAAAGCTACACGAGTAGCCCTACAAAAATCTTAGTTCTATATGTCTTAGAGACAGCATTGTATGACGTTAAAATCGGGTCAGCAGTCTTCTTTTACTGACCACGTACATTTCACTTAGCATTTACTTTGCTAACTTCTCATCTCTAACTTCTAGAATCTTATTCCCAGAGTGGCTGGCAAACTTGATGTTGCCCCTGTTTCTGACATTATTGAAATTAAGTCCCCTGATACTTTTGTGAGAACTATCTACGCAGGTGGGTAAGCACAAAAGCTGTGTGGTATTTGTCCAGTGAAGGATCCAGTACTGCTAATTTTTCTACATGATCCTGTTGTTAAAACCTTGGAATATGACAGGAATTTTTACTTTACAATCTGAATTGCTGTGATTCATAAAAAATGAAGCCTGGGGGATGGACATGATGCTTCCTGTGTGAGAAAGCAAGTAATTCCAAGGGCTTTGGTAAAAGCATGTCAAACCCAGGCCTGTCACCTTAAGGAATAGAATTTGGTGACGTCCTTTCCATGTACTGTGTTTGTTAATGCCCTTCTGATCAGATTTTGTAAAGCGTAAAACATAAAGTTAATTGTCCAGCTTTATTTAATAGGACTAGCATTAGTTCTGATTTAAGATACCACAGGGTTATTTTTTCTAATTATGAAGACATTGAAGGAATTATTTATATTTAATTAACTTAATTTGTAATTATTTTTTCAGTCTTGTTTCTCTAATGCTTGGCTGACACTGTGTTTTATTTTAGATATGATCTCATTAGCTTGTGTTTCTTAATTTTACTGTAAAGATTGTACCACAGGTACCAGCAGGGTATTACATTTTCAGTTATGGTACCGGAATGTGGTTGTGTGCTGCACTTTTAAGTTGCTTCCCAGTAATTCACAGTTTTAAGATGACTTTGTTTAAGAATAGTTTGCTTAGAAAAATGTTGCAGCATGTTTTCCTTTAGTGTTCCCTGCAGCCTCCAGTGTGAAGTATTGTATTATATTATAGAGAGAAACACAGTCCCGCAGATACTGGGGGGAGGCCTCATTGTCTTCAGTCCTCATGAATTAATGCAACAGGATAAAAGATCTACTTTGAATTACAGACATTCTTTATGTTTAAGAACGGCATTTTCAAAGTTGTTTTTCTCATCCCTTCTGAAATTTAAAAGCGTGTTCATAAGCGATTATTTGAATGCTTTGTATCCTTTAAAAATAGAGGATTTGTATTCATACTTTAGAAACATGGGGCTAAAATGTAAATTAAAGTATTTGTAATTTCTATTTATTAAGTGCTAAGTTTTAGTCATCTAAAACTGCAGTTTTGGGAAGTATCTTTGTGGGTGTTGCATATTCTAGTACAACTGCTAATGTGTTTTTGATATTAATTTTATTTGGTCTTTTTTTAAAGCGCAGTATGTCTGATAATCTTTAAATTTTTAATGCAACTTTTTTTTAGGAAATATTATTTGCACCGTGCAGTGTGATGAAGCAGTCAAAGTGTTTACTGTACGGGGAACTTCATTTGAGGCTGCACCAGCGAGTGGTGGTAGTGCCAGTGTAGAAAAGTGTGAGTATTTGTTCTGGGATGCTGTTGTTTTATTTAATAGAGTTAGTTTTGCTCACTGCATGGTGATTTTTTGTATAAGCATTTGTCAAAGCAAACTGATTGTTGTAATGTTAGCTTTATACTTTTACTTACAGGTACTTGCACTTTTTAGTGATGTCTGGTAAGAGCAGATACGGATTATCTACACAGTTACTTACTTTTCTTTGACCAGAAATGGAGATTATCTGTGCTGAAATCTGTGCTTGTTTCACTCACTGCCACTGCAGTCTTACAGCTTTAAGTAAGGACAAGTTACAGTTGTTTGAATAACCAGACTGGTTTTCAAAACAAGACTGAGCAAAAATAGAAGTGCTTGGCTCTCTGCAGTTTTGGTTTAATCATAGTGCAATTGAGATAGGTCATTACATCATCAAGCTAAATTAGTGGCAGTTTAAATTGATTTGAGAACACCCGGTTGTTGTTCTAGATCAGTTTTAACTATATCAGTTTAATTTACAATTTAATGAAGCCAGTGTAGTTCTGATAATTGAGAAATCCAGTCACAGAGTAACAAAGTAGTTGGGGTTGGAAGGGATCTCTAGAGATCATCTAGTCCAGCCCCATGGAGCAGGTTGCCCAGGACTGTGTCCAGTCAGGCTTTGAGTATGTTCACGGGTGGAGACTTCACAACTACTCTGGGTAACCTGTTCCACTTCTGGTGACCTCTGCTGTTTTTCACTGTGGGCCTTTCTGTTTTGTGGCTTAGTACCTGCCTCTGAGCCATCCTGTATTTCCTAATGTCTGCGGATGTTAGAAATCAAATGTTACTGAAGTTAGTGTATTGCACTGTTGGTGCATTGCCTGATTCACTGGTTTGCCTGTGATAGTAAGAATCACACTTCTTATGCTGGGTTGGTATCAGGGTCTAACATCTGTACAACAGAATTCATTTTAGTGCAGTCTGTACTGTAGGTTCCTTAAACACAACTGGGGACGGCTTGTTAGTCAGAGCCACGGAGCAACTACCGAGACTCATCAAAAGCTTGCGGTAGAATTGGCTATAGAAAGAACTTGGAATTAAGATTAAGCTCAGATTTCAGGTTGAAAACACATGCTTTATCATTTTCCTTGTGGGTGTTTGGTTCATCTGGTGCATGCAGTGACCCCTCCACCACCCGTCGGTATCTCTGAATGGATTGAGCAGAAGTTGACAAAAAGTGATCGACCAGAGCTCACCAGTGCAAAAGTGGTTGTATCGGGTGGTGAGTGGATAACATTAAAACTGTCTGATGTTGCATTTAAGTAATGGTACCTCTTGCTTAAATAATATCTGTAGCAGAACACTGTAATGTGATACGTTAAAAAAAAAAAGAAATTATGATGTAATTCTGAAATATTCCATAGGGGCTGCTGGGGAAGCACCCAACATGTATGTTTTGTAAAGAGGTAGAACATGAGTTTAGCACATGCTGGGAGGCTTTGTAAGAACGTTGTCATATTTGGTGAGCCTCTTTAAAATTTTAGCAATATGAAGTGTTTTCAGATGGACATCTATAATGTTTAAAATGACTGCTGATCGTTACAGTCAGTCTGAACAGTATTATTATGTAATTACCTTAATGATTTTAAAACCTGTTATGATTGTATTCTGCTCTTTAGGTATCAAGTGATGGACTGTGATTTTTACTGTATGCCTACGGCTAAAATGATTTCTTAGTAATCCCACTATAGTGTTTTGTTCTTGAAGCCAGCAGAGGGAGCACAAATTAGTTAAAAAAATGCTGTTTTCCTGGTTTTGGAGAATGACCTTGATGGTGCTGTGTGCAGGAAGTAAACAAGACAGAATGGTGTTGGTTTATACATATGAAATATTAATGACAAAGGCAAAAAGCTAAATATCCAAACATTAAATACTAGTCAGTAATGTATCAAAAAATACCCTGTGCAAGCATATCTTTGACTCTTTGCAAATGCTAATACTCATACAGAAAGTTTATGTAGGCAAAAAAAAAATCTTAAAACTTATGTTCTTCTTTCTTGATCTTCTTTTGTTCTTAACTTTGAAGGGAGGGGCTTGAAGAGTGGTGAAAATTTTAAGCTGTTATATGACCTTGCGGATCAATTGCATGCTGCAGGTAAACTTGTTTTCCTCCATATTTTTTTAACCCTGTTTATTATATTTAAAAAGGTCACATTAAAACTGGAATTCATCTAAAGTCTTTTTTTCTCATGTCTCTATCAAACTGTTAAAATGCTCTTAGTTTAGTAATAAATTTAAGTTTTTTCAACTATATTTAAATGCCTGTGTATGAAGCAAAATACTAACCTGTAATATTCCCTGTCCTTCTCAAATCTCCAGAACAGAAGCTTGCAAACAAAAAGTGAAGTTGTCGTGGCTCATTTTGAAGAGCTGATGCTTTGTGCATACATCCTTTTATACTACTTTACAGGATCCCACTCACGTTATAGTTTGAGTGGCTCTGTTCTTTTGCTGTGCTTTTGTATTAACAGGAGAAAATCAATCATTTACAATGTTTCAGCAAAGTATTTTGTATAAAGGTTGGGAAAGAAGGAGAAACGGTTTGCTTTAATGTTTTAACTCCATTAATTTTAGCTTTTACATGTGTATAAATGTATAGTTTTACACGATTGGCTTAGTTTTGAAATTGGTGTCTTTGCTAACTAAATGTCCATATGGCATTTTTGAGTTTACTTTGATATTTTTCTTTACTATGCCTGACTTTTGAGATTCACAGCAATACAAGATGGCACATATGTTCCATTCAAACCTGAAGGAAGATTTTGGGAAGGCATTTATGGGAAAATCTTCTTTTGACAAAGCAACAGAAAAAATCATGGAAATATGCCAGATTGAAATCCTTGGTTTTAAATATATGGCCCTTTGGTGCTGGGAGTAAGGATTTCCTGTTGCTTATGAAGCGCATTAGCGCTTAGTATTTGGAAGTTTTTAGCTGGTGGTATAGAGAGGGATTACCATAAGAGCTTTTAAGAGGAAAGTTTTAAATACGTGCCCTTAGAGTGTGGGACGCTTCCGTACTACATGTGCTTTTATGGTGATATAAATTTGGCTCTCAATATTTTAAAAGAAAACATTGGAAATATTTTCTTTCAACTAGTTGGAGCTTCCCGTGCAGCTGTTGATGCTGGCTTTGTTCCTAATGACATGCAAGTTGGACAGACGGGCAAAATAGTAGCACCAGTAAGTATGGAAATCTCTCTCATCATAGAGCTGGGATGTTTTCTAGCATGCATTTTCCTTCAGAGCAAGCACTTACAGGTGAGCTGAGTCTTAATGCTGAGCCTAACAGGAACATCAGTGTGCCCACTGTGATACTGTCACTTGACCCTGCATTTACAAAATGACAGAAGCAAGCTGGGATGGAAATCTCTCCTTTGGGTCAATGGGATATGTTCTGACACGGCTTTGTCAGGGGGTTTGCATGCTGAATTTTTTCATAGTTGCCTGAACTTTTTTTAGCTGCCTAGCAGCTGGCATTGATATGCTAAAAGATGTCATTACTGACATAAACCCAAAATTATATCAATCCATGGCTTGATCTCTGGCAGTTGTGTGTACTGGGTTTTTACAGGTGATGATTTTTAAAAAACTTTTAGTAACTGTTTTACTGGATTATTGCAGTACAATCAAAGCAAAATTTTTGTAAGAATGAAAGTGCAAGAAATTGAAGAGAGAAATAATCTACAGATTGGCTGCTGTAGAGTGGAATACCAAGAAGGACATACCCTGAGTGGCTTAATATTGGGCAATAATGTGCTGCACATCTTTTTCTGCTATTTCTGCATCCCAGTATCACAAGGAACCGACTTCTGTGTCTTTTTGTATCTGTGTGGGGCTTTCAGTCATGCAGAAGTCTGAGACTGCTTTCATTGTTCTTTATGACCAGAGGACATACAAGGAAAGCTGTAGCCAGATAAAGCATATTTGAGTGTTTGTAAATAGGAGGGTGCAAATGTAGCTTACCTCAGCGTGGGGAAGAGCACCTACTGAGATGTGATGATCTGTCAGGGTACGCTGAGCTCCACAGTGGAGTAAAGGTTTAGCCTCTCAGTAAGCAGTTCTTTGTCTATGGCAACAGAAGGCACCAAGGAACAACTTCTTACTTGTTAATGGCTTCATGACACCAGAAAAGAAGAGTGAGCTGAAACTTAGTAGAGAAACTCATCATATTTCAACTGCTGCATTTACCAAATCATAATAATTTAAGTAATACTAAAAAGCTGTGCATGGTCAAAGCCTTGATAGCATCCGAAATGTTTTGCCTTTGTACCATTGCTGCAAATTTAAGAAATCCAAACCATGACCGTTATTTTTCCAGTAATACATCCAGCAGGATAGAGTAATGTTTGGATATCAAAGACAGGAACGTGTGATTCTGTTGTCAACTCAGTCTGCTGGATTTTCTTGAACAAGATGTTTCGTGCTTCTGATTTCTTCTGTCTTGAATTGTGGATAGGGATATTTGCTACCTTTTTCCAAGTCCTCATCAGAGGCCATCTGATGATAACCCTGTGGGGCTGAGTGGAGCTGATAACCAACTGCTACAAAAGACTCCTTCTGAGAAGTAGACCTATTGATAAGATTTAAAATCTTGATAGCAGTGATATTAACCTCTGCTGTGTAAAGAAATTGGGAGGTTCTGTGGATTATAAATGGAATCCTAACTTTCTGCTTACCAGGGTGTAAGCTAAGTGTGTATTTTGAAAGGGCATGAGATGAGACTAACCGTCCTTAGTTCTTCACTACCCAAATATCCGTTAATGAGGTGGAGAATATTAATTTGAACACAACTCAGCTCTGGTTTGTGTGTTAAGGCTCAATAATGAACATTCTTTCCAGAGCCAAGGGCATATAAATAATTATGTTGAAACAAAAAAGGCTGTTTTTTTATGATGATACAATGCTGTATTTTGCTACAGATGGCCCGTAGCAACATGTGCGAGTCATAAGAAAATAAAGCCACATCATAGGATCACATCAGTGTCATCGTTGTCCTCTTCTAGAGGACTGTTAAATAGCCTTTAGTCCGGATTGGTGAATAAATATTAAACTATGGTGTCATAAGTGATCTGAACTGGCACAGTTGCATGGTGCTCCATCTATTTGTCCACAGGCTGATGCGTTTTTCTCTCATCTCACTTCTTAACAAATATTTATTAAATAGTGAGTTGTGCAGAGTACTGGAAATTATATGCTTCTTCCTTCAGATTTCAGATATTTAGTCTGGATCTTAAAATACATGCAAGGATAGCATTCAGTGGCTTAGAAACATAGAAAATATTAAATGTTGATTGTAATGAAAGTGCAAGTTGAATTGATACTAAGCCCACAGAGTTGCTGACTAGAGGTTTTAATTTTTCAGTGTGCTGGATAGGTATCTTAAATATGAAGCAGTTGAAAGCTGTAAATTCTTAATTTAACATTCCTAATTCTACTTCACTGTCTTTTTGGTACTGTAGCTAGAAAATTATTCTCTGCAGTGGAAAATAGAGTTGACTTGAAGAACTGAGCTTTTTTGGTCAGGTCAAGATGACACTGGCTATTTTAGCAGTTCTCAGATGCTGCTGCTTTCTCTCTGGATGAGATGTGCTCGATATCAGTTCAGGGAGAGCTTGTGATTTTCTATCTGGAGAACTGCAGAGCAGGTTTGTACACTGCTCAGGTAGAGTAGCCGAGACCTGAGTTTTGTGTTCAGTTTTGAGCTACAGTTGACGTGGTGTGTGCCCTCGTGGGTGAGTGGGTTTTAAGCAGGGGAAGAGTCTCAGATACAAGAAACTCTTGGAGTCTGAGACATGCTTGTTCTCCTGTGCAGCTGTTAGCTTCTGATGGGAAAGTATCTTAGCGTGTGCTCTTACACTTCTATTAATAGTCTCCTGCCCAGTCTCAGTGGAGGATTGGAATGCATTGTTTTCAAGGACTCTGGAATTGGGTCAGTTTTGAGACTACAGAGGGAGAAGGGTTAGTTACAAGCTCAGGAAGAGGGGAGGTGCTTCTACTGCTTTTTCTGTATGACTGCTGGGGTGTTGTTCTGTGCTCATCACTGGGTAAGAAGATAATGGTCTGAAAGGGCTGCCTGTTTTTTTCCCCTGTGCCTTCAGTTGTGGATTTGGGGAAAGAAGGGTAGTTTTGGTCATCGGTCCTTCATAATACTATGACGGCTTCAGGTTTTAGGAGTGCTGCCCAGACAGTGCACCCAAGAACCTCACAGCCACAGCAGCTTTCCAAAATGCTGAGGTATTAATACAGGAACACTCTGCCACTCAAGGAACAATTGGAGTTCATTTTACTTAAGTGATGGAAGAATGCAGTTAATTGAAGAGCACAGATTTCACCTTGTGTCTGTTTGATCCCTGGTTCTGCACAGTTCATCTGCTCTTCCAGAGTAGCCTTGGACTGTTAAACTTCAAGGTTTTGTTCATGTTGGTGTTTATGCATGTTGTTGGGTTTTGACTGGATCTTTGGCAATCTTTCTTTTGTACAATTTTAGTCCAGTTGTTCAAATATTCAGTGTATTATTTTTGTTTCTTTTGGTACCTTTTTTTTCACCTGTTGATTTCAGGTGATTGCAGCTCCTATTTGAACATTCTGTCTCATGAAAGAGAAGGCTGATTTGTATTATTTGATGAGATGGAAGGAAGGAAATTTTTAGACATAAGTGGATATATTAAAATATAAAATGTTTTCTTCCTAATTAAAAAAAGCAATTTAGTATATTCAGTGTCTTTAATCAGTGACAACCATTTTAGCATATTTTTTACAATTAGAAGCCAGTTTTTCTCACTATTTCTTACATGCAGATGTTCTGCAGAAAAATGAAATTCAGTTCTCAGGTTGAGTACTATATGTAGTTTCTGTTTAAGAAAAAAGCCTTTGTAAGAATGTTCAAATTAGCTAGTTTTGGATAAAAATATCCTTCCTATGAGTGCCTGCTACTAAATATTAGTTAAGTATATCCAGTTAGAAAATACTAAATTCCCTACACAAATCAAGCCTACCACCCCTACTGCAGAGTAACTGCTATTTTTAGATAAGAAATTTCAAGTAGTCAGGGGTGTTAATTTTCACTGTAAAAATCTTCCCAGTTCGTTCTCTCATGTTCACAAAGAAAGAAAGAAGAACAAAACAGGTGTGGAGAAGAAAGAAAGTAAAAAATGTTTTTTCCAGTTACTTAGAACTTTTGTAAATGGAACACGAATGCTTCATTTATTAGTTCAGTATTAGCTTTCCTTACCCAAGGCATAATTAGTAACATTTCTCCCATGCAAAGCAGTATGTAGTCTTTCTCAGGAGCTTGTGCAATTTGTCTGATATTCAAACAAAAAATAAGCTCTGACTTGTGAGACAAGGAAAGGAACTGCTCTGAAGCTTGCCTGGGCCCCGGTGGTCGCTGAGCTGTGACCTCTGCAGTGCAGGTTGGCGAGGAAGAGGCGTGGGGGGGATTGATGGTCACTGGTGGGGGTCCAGTGCTGTTGAGCCAGCTGGGCTCTGAAAAGTGCATTCCCGGGGCTGCTGGGGACTGTGTGAGACCTGGACATTTTCTTCTGGAGCTGCATCCGTGATCCAGGTGGGAAGTCCTACACTGCAGTGCCACTAGACAGCTATCTTTGAATGCCCAGATTGTTCCCATGGTTTCCCAGGTTTTCCCTTGCATCCTATTCTAATTAATTATATCCTTCCTTCAGCTTTTGAAGGGAGATGGGGTTGTACTGAGATTATCGGACCCTCAACTTCTTGTCCCCAGACAACAGCCAAAACCTCAGTGATACCGAGGGGTGCTTTTTATGGCAAGTGCGTGTTTATATTTTTACCCTCTGACCTTGTGAAGGATCAGCTGCTGCCTGAAAGGTGTCCTTCTAGCTTAATCTCTTCAGAGTTTAAATGTTCACTCTTCTAAAATTAGTGCCCTTTCAGGGTCTAACTCTAGAACTGCCTTAGATTTTGCTGTAGGATTTCCTATCTGGCAAAACTACTTTATGTTTTTTTAATTTTATTTTTTATTTTAAGGTGTTCAGTTGCTGCTGTCTTGTTACTTTCAACATTCGGCACAAAACACTAACAGATGACAAGAAACTGAGGTGGGAAACTCAGGAAGGCCCAAGTTAGGAAATATGTGATGTAGTAATAATTGACACTGGATTAAATGATCGTGCTAGAAATGTGATATGATTGCACAGAAGGCAGGTGCATGTGCTGAGAAACCTCGAGTGGGCAAGGCAGATGGGAATTCAGTGTAGTTCTGATGTGATGGCCAGCAGGAAACTGCTTGACTTCACTGTTTCAGCTTCAGTTTCATGCTAGAGGGTCTGTCCGGCTGCAATAGATTGAAGGAACTTCAAAGGGGAGGCAGATTTACAACTGTCAGGAACTGACTGTAATAACGAGGGGAGAAGAGGTGCAGCTTCACTTGAGATGCTGAAGAGTGAGATGTTGGTTCAGTGGAAAGTCACCAAAGTTGTGGAAGAACAGTGGAATCCTTGTTGCTCCCCGTCTTCTGCAAGAGGACGGGGATGCTTTCTGAGCCTCTCTGTGCCCCAGTATTTTACTGGGCATTCCTTGCAGTGAGTGGCTTTTTAGCACTTAGTAGTTGTCATCTTGCTTTGGAAGTAGCAGGAAGGGAGAGGCACAGTATCACATCATTTACATAATTCCTGTGTTTTGTATTTCTTTGTAATCAGTGGATGCTAACTGCCCTTGAGTGTTACTTCCCATCGCTTTCTTAGGGATCCTTTGCTTGTTCAGATTAGCTTATCTGCTGTTTCCCTTCACTCTCTTGTGAGGAAGCATAAGGAAAGTGAAACAAGGCGTATTTTATTCTAGTATTTTTGTTCTTTTTTGTTCTCTGGCTCTTGCCTAAAACTACTAACAACAGAACGAATAATTAGTTCCTTTAGCATCATGAGAATTGTCACTCCTCTTGTCTGGATTGTACTTAGTTTAAAAAATGTTCTACTCTGCTTATCAATGATAAGATCTTAATTACTTCCTCATTTGTTACACTTACAAGGGAATATTGAGATACCAAAGTTTGTCTCTTCAAAAGCACGGTACATAATTTCTGCTGTGTTCAGCTCACTGCTTTGTAGGAATGTGTTATTTGTACATCAGGTTTGTGGGGCTTAGTAACAGACCAGCAGGTGCACTTTACATGGTATAAATGGTTGGGGCTGTTAGGTAGGTAGCAGATGGGAATAGCATTGGGAAAACCAACTGTGCTTGGGAAATTGTTTTTGGAATATCTCCTCTGATAATTCAGTATTGTTGAAAAGTAGCTTTATGGTGGCAAACTTTAGAGATGCAGCTGGGACTGAATTTACAGACTGTCTTTCTCTGACTTGCTAAAAAGCTAAGGATTGACAACCCCTTTCATCCTGCATTATCCAGTGTAGCTTTTAACTCCAAGAAAACTATGTTCACAAATTGATGCTCTGCTCCTTTGGGGTTGGTGCAGAAACATTAAATTGTACTAAAATATTCATATGTGAGTGCATTTAGCTGAAAGCAATTGATGTGCTTTTCCCTGGAGAGAGGGAAAAAAAATTGCTGTATGGCCCTGCACTCCAGCAGACACCCTAACCACGCTTAAGAGTAATTACATAGCTTGGCTGATCAAAGGTTCTTAAAGTGAAAAAGAAACTGTAGTTGGGCTCTAGTTTAGTAACATGTGCTTCTTGAACAGAATGTGTTCAGCTGCATCAAAGCAGTACATACTGGAGAAGTGTGTGATATACAGTGTAATAGAGATGAACTACTGTCAAGCCAGAAAATATTTTATTGGGTTAATAGCTTGTAATTGGAAGGAATCTCTTGTACAAAGCAATTTTGATCACAAAGATTTCTTTCTAATTTCATTGTCCTTTCACTCTTGCAAAGAAAATAAAGTATCTGAGCTGCCTTTAAAAATAGTGTGTGTGCCAGAGGGGTTTATTAAACTGGCCTGTTTAAAAGCATGCCATTGGTAGGATGATAAATTGATGTGCATTGGAGGTTTTCAGCATAATTCAAAAATTGTCATAGAAATCAATAGCAGCTGACAACATGCTTGCAAAGCAGCTACCTCAGCTTGTGGGGCACCTGTGGCTGCACTGTGCTCTGTCACAGCACCATTCAAAGGCACCGGGAGTTGAAATAAAAACTGTTCTTGTAGTCCTCTTAAGCAAATGTCCCTTAACTGCCCCAAGGCAGCCTAAGGCATATTTAAATATTCTCATAAGTATAAATGAAGTAATATCATGTGCCACAAATTATTCTATAAATAGGAACATAACTGCATTGGCATATTGGTCATTACAGTCATCCACATACAGCACTCTAGTGCATTTATCCAAACAGCATGTAACTGGCTGTATGGATTCTGGAGCCAGATGTGGAGATTTGTGCATGTGAAGTCTGCCAATATGTAAGTTGGGTATGTCTGAAGCAGAAATAGAGTTTAGGGAATAGCTAAGGAGGATTTTTTTCGTTTTAATGATTAGCGTGTAATGACTGTAAGATGTACCATGGTCATTTTTGTTGAAAAAATATAAGTCTAGATGAATACTTTAGCAACTGAGAAGGTGGATTTTTGATTTGGAATCTTGACTTTGAATAGGATAAATTTGGGAGCTGGAGTTGTGGGGTTTTTTAGGGTGGTTGTGACGTAAAATTGTGCTTATAAACTTGGAGGTCTCTGTCAGGGTCCTGTCTGCCACCGGAGTTGTGCAGGATGTTGTGTGGCAGGACAAATTAAAGCCCTCTTGGCCTTTGTGCCAGTTTGCTGGCAGAGTCACCTTGGGCTGCTGCTGTAGCCCTCTTGAGGAGCCTCGTGAGTGCTGGTGCCCCCTTTCACATCTGCCCACTATTGATGTACTGAGCCCTTCCAGCAGCAGCACATCTGGAGCATTGGTACTTCCTCATGGTGCCTTGTCCTCTGCTTTGCACAGTCTTGGGCTGTTTGGTGCATTCAGTGTCCTGTGCCATGTGTTCCCTCTGTGCTGCTCTTCCTTGCCATCAGTGCTCTTCTCTGGTGTCCTTTCCCTGTGCTGATGTCTGCCAGCGACTTCATAAAAATATTTGTGGCATGGCTGTGATGTATGTACAGTATTTCCTGTGTGAAATGAAGTTACTGAGAGCCAAGACAATTTTCTAACCTGATGTCATGTTATGTTCTTATACTACCAAAACTTTCGCTTCCTTGACTTCAGTTGCATTTGGCACTTCATTTGTTCACAGTGCTGTGAACCCTTTGGTCTGGAAAGTGTGCGATGTTTTGTTGCCTGTTCTCATGTGGCACAGTGCTGGCAGCAGCCCTTCAGTGAAAATCTGCCTGTGCCCAACACTAGGGAGTTGATAAATGCTGCTCCATGTCCTGAAATTTGCTGTAAGTGCATGTGACTGTGGGCTGTGGATCAGCTGCCTGACAGCAGTAATTAGAGCAACTTCCAGGGTTCCAAAAAGCTGGAACCTGAAGTTGGTGTAAAGCCATGTCTGGCCCCTGAGAGGTGTGGCCCAGACTGGGATTGATCTGTTCTGTGCCTTGCCATGGGTCTCCTGCACAGATGAGCTCTGAAGGACTGAGGGCTCCTTGCAGAGCTTGCCACGCTCTGTGCTGCCACGGCAGCCATGGCCCAGCACGCTCGGGAAGGGACTGCCCTGGGTACCCATTCTGCTGCCCTCCCTCACTTGCTTTACAGGGCTTGGGGCTACAGTCCTGACCTGGGACTTGAACTCTGACACAGCAATGATAGGACTCAGCAAAAGGCCTGATAGAAGTTAGTGATTTCTGGGAAAACATCAAAACAAGGTTATTACTCTGAAAATAAATGAGGATTTGAATTCTCAATGCTTTGTGTCCTCTCTGGATGACCAGTTGAATTCTCTTCATGGACAGCAGTGAACAGTTCTGAAGCTTTATCATTTAGACATTGTGGATCCTTTGGGTCCCTCCTACTGAACTGCAGAAGAGATTAAAACTAATATTTAAGGAGTCAAGTTTCTTTTACAGCATAGAACTGTTGATAAGAACCCTGCTGTCCTGTGTGTTCTCTGTATGAAAACATTGCTGAGGTGATCTCCTGTCAGGGTTAGAGCTGACTGAAAGGACCAGTTGTCTGAACCAAGGAGCCAAAAGCACATAACCTAGAAGGCCACGGCCTAGATGCATAATAAATGCTTTTAGACAAGCCTGGTGATTTACAAATGTCCTTCTAATGAAACAGCCTTGTCTTTCCTAGATATTTTAATAGAATATATTCATAGGCATCTGGCTCCTGGTTAGCTGGATTCTTTCCAAAGACTGAACTTCACAATGTTAAGCAGACTGATAAGAGTATCTGGTAGTCTGGATGACTGGCACTTAATGAATTGCTCTAAAAAAAATCAAATTACAGTAATGTGTCTTTAAAAAGAGCTTGTATTAAAGACAGCATGATGTTAGAATAATTTCTCCTGTAACATCTGTTCTTTTATTTGGTATAATTAAAATATTGCATTCTTACCATGAGTTCTAATGTGGACGTATTATGTTACATTGCAGCTGTGGTTAAAATGGATTGACCTCCAATAGTAATCCACTTGGTAAAAGCCTACTGAGGCCAAGGAGTTTCTGAGTGTGTTCACCAGCTGTGTGGTTTTGTGGAAGTACATGGACTAGATTCCGTGTTTCAATTTCAAAGGAAGCCTTTTTGATAGGAAATACTTTGGTCCTGCTATATTTCCCCTCTCCTTCAGTTTTTACAGGAGAGAGTTTTTGCATAAAAATATAGAAAAACTTCATAAACTTCATTTATTTATTCCTGTTTAAAAAACAATATAATGAGCAGAGTCTGTAGCTGTAGAAACATCAGAAAGCAATCATCTTTTTTTCTTTAGTTGATGTAATGACTCTGAGGCCTGTATGGCAGAAGCCTCTGTGGGTCTGTGTTTGAACACCTTCGTTTGCCACTCTCCTCTGTAGGTCTGTGCATATCCCACAGCTGGGCTTGCCTCTGCCATGCTAAAAGCCACTTAACTGTAATGCACTTTCAGCTGAACAGTGGTAAGATTGTTTTTGACCCTTTTACCCTCCCTGGCCCCCCAGAATTATTTACTGAATTAAATTAGATTTGTATTTTCTTAGTATTTGAGGCTGTGTCTTTTCTAAGCACATGTGAAGTACCACCTTTTAACTGCTTTTGACAGATGAGCCCCTAACTAAATTTATGTGTTAATTTTCTGTTATTGAATCAGTTGATGAAAAATACTTTCTTTAGTTTTCTTCCATATTATTAGTTAGCTAAAGAGTACAGCTCTGACTGCTGCTTGGACTTGTGGTGCTGGAAAAACTGTCAGGGAGCTGAACTACCCTTGGTTTTGGATAGATGATAGAATGGATAACTTTCAGCCCAAGGAGAAGTAATGCTTTTCAGCTGTGAATAAAACAGCTGACACAGATCTATTTACCTATAAATTTTCATCTCTTTTGAATGTAAGACTCTTTGGAGATGTGAAACTGGGAACCCCAAAGTGTAAAGATGTTGGTGTACCTGGTGTACCTTCTGTACTCATCCTGTGTGGGAGAGGACAGTGAGTGGGGAAGGAACGCTTCAGGCCACGTGGACAAGGAGGGTTGGGGTAAGGAGCAGGAACTGCAGGTGTGCAGTGCACCAGCCTGCTTGGGTACCTCAGAGCTTTGTCCTGCTCTGTAGGAAACCTTTCAAAGTTTAACACCCGAATTTCAGCTTTGTGCACTCTGTCTTAGTTAAAGGCTCTGAGGGGCTTCGAACAAAAGCCTTGGTTTGCTCTTTGGGCAACTGCGTTATCCAGCTGTAGGTTATCTTGCTTAATATTTGCACTGGGAATCTCCAGGGTCATGGATAACATGGATTGCCCTGTCCTTTAGCTGACCAGTATTGTATGTTTTTGATGCAGACTTCGTTTATTTTTTCTCCCCCTCATCTGTCTTTGCTAGATGCTCCTTTGGGATTCTCCTTTTGCAGGCACATTGCATCCCCAGGTGGGGAAGGGAACCAATCATCAGCTGCCTTTAGTGTTGAAAACTACTGTAATGTAAAAACTGCTGCATGTAATTGATTTGGATTAAGGTTTGTGAGAGCTTACTGAGAATGTGATGAGGGTACCAAAAATGTCTCTCTCTTGTTTTGTTCTAGGAACTTTATATTGCTGTGGGAATATCTGGAGCAATCCAACACTTGGCTGGAATGAAAGACAGCAAGGTATGTAAAGGCAGATGTACTAGAAAAGATTTTTGAGGAAGGAAATGAGTTGACTCCCTTGCTTTTGCATCAGATGGTTTTCCTACTTTCCTGCTGCTTTAAAACACTCTTTGACAAAAGAAAAGATACTGTGCCAAAACATCTCACACAGTAGAAAAATCTTTGCACTACGACCCAAAGTGATCAGTGGAGGCAGCTAATTGACTTTGTTTAAAAAAACCCCAACCTGAAGCACATATGCCTGAATTCTATATAATAGTTCCATTTGCCTTTATTCCAGACTATGACATATTAATTCATGCATAACAATGCGCAATTTGAATTATGAACTTACTATTCCATAAAGTAAAAGATGTCTCTGACATTCCTGCATTTACCCATTCAAATGGAAACCTGCTATAAAATGGCAGTAAAACTTTAAAAGGTTTAACTCGTTAGTTGCCAAAGCAAATAACCCAAAATTGGAGTTGCCAGTTTGGTCCACAGTGCAGTGTTTGGAAAGAGGAGCAGAGTTACCTGCTGATTGATACTATCAAACGCCAGACATCAAAAACTGGAGGTCCTGCCTCCCACAGTAATTTTTTAAAAAGGATATGTATTTTTTTTTCTATTTTGAGGGAATGAACTTAACCAAGCCACAACTTTGAGTAGTTTATAAAGCTGAGGAAAAGGGTTGCAAAACTTTGCAGGTAGTTTCTTATGTTTAACCAGCGACAGACCAGTGAGTTTGTGACTGGTAACTGTCCTCACAAACCAGCCTGTGTGTGGTAGGATGATCTCTGCTTTCTTACCATTTTTTTTCTCATGTATTATTTAAATATTTCAGGGGGGAACTGATAAGCTTTCTAAAAGCAGGGACTCGAGTGGTGTTAGCATTAGCTGATGCAGTGGAGAAAAAACAACCAAAATTCAAAATGTTAAGGGTGAATGATGGGCGGGGGTGAAGGTCACTATTGAGAAGTGGGAATTGTAGCAGTGTATTCCCAAGGGCTTTAGTGGAACAGTCTTGCCACGGTGTCTCCTGCTCGCAGTGCAGCAGAGGGAGAGTCCCGGCGCAGCGCTGCTGCCACGGCCCCCTCGGCTCCTCTGGACACTGCTGGGCCACAGTGGCACAAGTGGCTTTGTTTGGAGGAGTTCAGTCTCCAGCCGTGCCTTTGGATGAGCGAGGAGATGGGCAGCTGGGATGAGTAGCAGCCACTGACTGAGAACTGGGTACTGAAAGCTGCGTAAGACTTGATGCGGCCCTCTCTGTGTTTATCTGCTCCCTTATCTCAGTTTAGACTGCCAGCAACGCTGGGAACCTCTGACTTGAAGTGCCAGAATTTCCTTTGATAGAAAAATATTGAGCAGTGATGTTATCCTAACAGCAAAACCTCTGCTTTTATGGCTTTTCCAGTGGCATATTTGATATTTTGAGATATTCTGCTGTAAGAAATAAGGACAGATTAAATTTGTTGATATGAGATGCATATTTAACCCTTCCATTTCTCCCATATCTCATAGTTTTTTTACTGCAAGCTAATGTGTCTGTTGTAAAATTCAGATTTAGTTACTGGTATTTGGAATGTGTTCTGCCTTCCTTTTAGCTAAAGCATTTAGGTGGGGTAGTTACAGAAAAGACTTACGCAGCCATGGGAGCTCCCTGGAGCGTCCCCTGTCCTCCCTCAGCACTCTGAATTATCTGGCATTGTGAACTTGTACACTTCAGGATATGTTTTCCAAAGCAGTCAGATGCTTTCTACCAAGTGAAATGTATAATTTATTTGTTCTTTTACAGCAAGGTAGAAAATGCAGCTTTTGAGGAGACCTGGAAGATTGTTGTTGCTTTCTTATTTCTAATTCCCTCATGAGAGTTCCCCTATCTTTTCTTACTCAGAGATTTAACTCACAAAGTTCTGTTGTGAGCAAGGTGATGCTTTTGCTGCTTACCTGAGTTAGCAATGAGGTAGGGAACCAAATCTTGCTGAAGTTACTTCAGCTAAAGGAGGCAGAGGAAGGACTAGGCTGCCAAACCAAAGCTTCAGACAGTTTTGCAAGCAATTGGTGCTAATTATTTTTGTGCTAAGGACAGAGCTGGCAGCCCCTGTGGCGTCACTGACTGCTGGCCTTAGCTGGGCCTCAGCATCAGCCCCTGTGGATGGTTCTGCAAGGCCTGGCAGGGCCTCAGTAGAGTCACAGAGTCTTCACTGGGCCAATATTCTCAGGGATCACAGCCTGGATTTGCTTCCTGTACTGCAGCCTGTCAGGAGAGGCTTGCCTTTGCAAACAAGGGTAACTGAAATAAAACCAATAAAGCTCTGGGGAGAACATTTCAAGGGCAGCATTGCTGCAGCACTTGCAGGTCCTTGGCTGTGAGGGCAAGGGGGCAGGGGCAGTGCTGTGCTGTGGGTACTGCCTGCTTGCATGTGTGATGGGGTCCTTTACAGGGACTCTCGGGGGACAACTTGCCTGCCAAGAAATAACATTTCTGTGGGCCTAAAACCACAGGATTTGTAAACTTTTCTCTTTGAGTTACTGCTGCTAGGCCCATGCTTACTGAGCCATTAATTTTGTTGGACTTTCAGTGGAGGGAGTAAAACACACGTGGAGTGTGGCTCCCTGGGTGTGGCAGGTAAGTGCCTCAGCTGCCTGTCGGGTTAGAGCTGCCCCAGATCATTGTTCCCACTGGCAGAGTGGAGGTGGGCAGGCACTGCCCCAGTGCTGTGCTTTGGGCCCCTGCTTGGTGTAGGGCTCCTTCTGTGAGATGCTGGGTTTGCTTTAGGATTCTTTTCCCTCCCTCTTCGGAGTGCTCCCCATCCTGTTGCAGATTTTGATGTGGCCACCCACCCATGCTTATTTTGCTGGAAGCTGTTACAGGATGATTTACCTGTATGGCAGAGTTTAAACCAAGATGTTTTCTGGATCATTGTGTTGGGATTTGTTGTGCTGTTTTCTACTGTCTGAAAAACTAAATGCTGTGTCCCATTGTAAGAACAGAGGCCTTTGGGCAGGGCTTTACTGTGCTTGTAACTGCTGCCTCCAGGTTAGTTCTGCAATGGTGCAGCTTAGAATGTGCAGATAATCCTTTGTAGTAATTTTTTTCTAAGCTTTTCAACAGGGAAGGATAGCAGAGATGTGTATGATGAGCAGGAAAGGGAGGGTTTTGGTTTTTTCCAGGGGGATTGTGGTATATGGGGGGGGGAGGTGTTTGTTTTTGAGATGGAAAAATATTAAATGCCCAGATAAATCTTCTGCTTCTTGGGGCTTGGAGAGAATACAGCCCATTTCCTGGCTAAGACTGGGCACTGTAATCCAGCCCCAGAGGATGATCAATATCTAGATTCATATGGTGCTTTAACTTTGCTTGCAGACGATTGTTGCTATTAACAAGGATCCAGAAGCTCCAATTTTCCAAGTGGCAGACTATGGACTGGTAGCAGACTTATTTCAGGTGAGGCTAAATTTGATCTGAGGATAACTTTGGGAGAGCTGACAGCAGCTTACATAATATAATCTAATGAGTGTTAACCATGTCTGTGTGAGAGTGTTTGCTTTGGGTTGTTTAAAAATTTGCTTTCTGATGTCATGATTTGCATGCTTGAAATTGAATCCCTGCAAGTAGGTTGTGCTGGGGGGCTGTCACAGCCAGCCTGCCTCGATTCTGGTTTCCTGAGGTTGAACCCTTTTGGAAATAACTGCACATAGGTGCTTGCATGTATTTTTAAGGCTCATAAAGTTTGGAAGTAGAGAGTTGGCAGGAGGCATGATTATTTCTGCCTGGGCTTGCTGCCTCACTGACCGATGCCCAGGAGGAGCTTGCAGTTCCCTCTGGAGCCCCGAGCCGTGAGCCAGCCCTGTCCCAGTGCCTGTGTGTCACTGCCTGTGTACGGCCACACGTCTGAGCGGCGCGAGCGTCGTGGCTCTGCGGAGGCACGGGCAAAAGCTCTGCCAGCACTTAATGCCACTCCTGAAATAATGCCCGCTGGCTCCGTGGTGAGCACGGGCCTCTTTGTAAGCCAGAGACAAAGTCACATTCTGAAGAAACACCATGTAGACAATTTCCTTAATAAATTTTGTACGAATGCATTATTTCCACCTAATGGAAATGTAGCTCTCTTAAATAATTAAGAGGCTTTATTCAGCAGGAGAGAAGTGGGGAGTGCTGTGAGCTGGGGTGACCCACAGCCCCTGGAGTGGTGTGCTGGGTGGGAGAGTGGGCAGTGTAATTGCAGGGTTGGGAACTGCACAGGGTGAGTTTGAGGGGGTCAGAGGGGAACATGCACTACCCTGGCCCTGGTGTTTGCAGGCGGTGCCAGAGATGACGGAGCTCCTGAAGAAGAAGTGAGTGCTGGTGAGGGGACCCGGCGCTGTGGAGTAAGGGCAAATAAAGGATTTTACTGGAAAGAGGTGGGGTCGGTCACTGTGGTGTTGGGATGGTTGTTTTTGGTTTTGTTGGGGTTTTTTTTTGTGGTCAATTGCATGGCACATGGAGTGGTGGGGTGGAAGAAAGCAAGACAGAGTAGGCGGGTAAGAGAAGGCAAGAGCAATACAAAGGCAGGAGGCAGTACGTGTTTGTCAGTGTTTATTCCCATCTCCACACCCCTCCCAGCCATGCTCAGCCCCTGGGTACGGTCAGGCTGGGGGGGTCTGACTGGGGAGCCAGGCTAGGCCCAAGCTGTCCAGCAGCTCTGTCCTGCCCCGGGCACTATGGGGCTGTGCTGGCCCTGGACTGGTGGAAGTTCCATGGTGTTTCCTGCACAGTCTATTTCTCCCTCCAGGCACTGTGGGTCCATATTGGCCTAAAACTGCTGGAAGGTCCATTGTTCCCAGATGGCCACCGTAGGTCCCAGTTGGCCCAGAGCTGGTGGCAGGGCAGGTAGGTCATGTGCCACAGACACTGGCGAGCAGAGGTGCTGCTGGCCTTGCCCTGGGCTGGTGGCCATTGCAGGAGACGCCACAGGTTGCCTTCAGCACTGCCACCTCGCCTGTGGCAGCCTCGTGGGCCAGCACGGTGGGTGTGTCCCCACAGGAGCCCCCATTCCTGCAGGCTGGCCCTATGCCTCAGGAACCCTGCCCAGCCGTGGCTCTGGGGGCCCCAGTGCCCCATACTTCTCCTCAATCATTGGGGCACCCTGGGGGCAGTCAAGGAGTGGCTTGAGCTGGAAGACATCAAGACTCTCCTGGTTCCTGCGATTGTAGACACTGAGCCGGTGGCCCAGGTCGGGGCTGGCCCCCACCGAGCCCGCTGGGCTGGGCAGCTTCAGGTTGACAGGATCCAGCCCCTTCTGCGCCAAGCAGGCCTCTTCTGACAGGGACGAGAGCAGCTCCTGCACCACGGCGTGGGCCACGCGTTGCCGGGCGGGCGCCAGCTCCGGCCGAGGTCCCGCGCCGGCCTCGGCTGGCTCCTCGCAGGCCGTGCTGCAGTCCGGGGACGAGCCCAGGGTCTGGCTGCTCTCGCTGCAGCCCCGTGTGCCGGAGCTGACGGTGGAGCGCGAGGCGCTGCCCGACGTGATGCTGGCAGAGGTCCCGGTGCTGCCCAGGCGCAGCGGCACCTCCACGGTGAACAGCTCCGAGGAGATGTTGGGCCGGTGCACGTCGATGGCGGCCGTGGTCACCACGCAGATGGCGGCCTCGGGGACTCCGCTGTCTGCAGGGACAGAGCACAGAGCAGCTGAGAGCCCGTGCGGGCAGGGACGCGTGTGGGGAGTGGCTATAGAGGTGTATAGAGAGCTATAGCGAGTGCACGTGTGATGCTTTGTACCTGTAGCTATGTACCCAAAGCCATTTGAGACACACACACACTATAGTATGCAGTCCCCCTTTAATCCATCCATATATATCCAGTAACATGAGCAGCCCTCTTCTCTATCCTCATCTCTCTATGTTTGTTTATAGGGGCAGCAGCTGTAGAGGGATACACAGCTATAACTTACACTGCATGCCTATATATGTGTGTGTATATACAGTCACTCCCAAACATGAACACATACAGAGGTTTAGTCTTATAGCTAAAGGGGTATGTATGTATGCACCTATAATCCATTCTGCCTGCATGTGTACAGGGACAGGCAGTAAGTACCTATAGGCGACACTCCCTCCCTTTAAATAGCTGGCATCAGCTACTGCTACAACAGCATACACCTGCCATCCCCTGCCCCAAATGGTAGTAGTTTTTCTATATGTGCACATGTACCCATAGATAGACATAGGTACATATAGAGATACACACACACATACACATTAACAACCCCCATGCTATTGAGACAGTCTTTAAATTATGCACACATGCCTTTTATCTATCTCCTATATACACTGGGATGTATAGGCAGGGATACACAGCTATACATAATGCCACATACCTGTATATGCATACATGAGCACACACATTTATTACATACAATACTCAGGTGTAGGGATGCCCCCCCCTTCCCCCCCCCCATTTTATATACACATGATCTTTATATATAGAGATGAGGAACTGTCTGTAGGAGCCCCATATAGAATACATTATGCATAGATATTTTGTTATACACACACAAGATATAGTGCCCCCTTGAAAGACACACAGTTGTCTAGCATTAAGTAAAATACATATGACCCCTCTACCTTTCTATAGAAATGCATACATATATCTCTGTATGTGTATGTATGTTTATTGCATAGATATATAAGAGATGATACCTACACATGACCATACCTCCATTTGTATTTACATAGCTATTTATATACACGTCTTTAGACTTAGATTTAACTATATGGAGAGCCATATATAATACAGTACACATACATATGATATATAGACTATTAATACGTCTCACCTTTAAATACATGTGATTATTAGCTATAAACAGAACACACCTGTGCTCTCACACACTTGCACTTACCTTTATATATAAATACAGAGATTTCTCACTGTGTGTGTATAGCTGGGGAACAGTTATAGGGGTGTACAGAATGCACTTTACCTATACATGAACATCCCCTCCCACCATAGTCTTTTTATGTGTGTATATATCTATGTAAATACACACACACACACATATATATACATGTACCTTTTTATAGCTTTCCAAGTACATTATGGCCATCTATAGAGAGATATATATAAATATATTATACCACATACCTCTCTCTATACATGTGCACACATATATAAAACGTAGGTGTATGTACAGCCACCTAATTTTATACATACCTAATCTTTATATACAGATTTAACCATATAGATAAGGGGAAGAGCTGGCTCCGTGCACATACATACATACATACAAGCCCCATATGTAATACACTAGATCTGTACATATGTATGTACAGACATTTTCTACATATATAGCTCTGTGTCTGTATGTATACATGTGTGCATAGATACATAAAAACATATATATGTACTATCTATAGGACATAGCTGTTGTCCTCCCCCTTTGAAAACATAATTGTCACTCTGTAACTAGAATGTATGCACTTACATAGATGTAGGCTTACCTTTGTGTAGGACTATTTATGTCTTATGGTGTGTGTATATAAATCTGGAATGTATAGGGATACATACAACATGTATCAAATAATATAAGATATACATATAATACATATATAACACTGTCTATACATGACACCCCCAACCTTTAGATATGTTTTAAAAGATATACATACACCTTTCTATAGATAGCAATGTTTATTATGGGGATGTATATACAGGGATATACATCTATGTATAATACAGTATGCACCTGCCCCAGTTTAAAAACATATATAACCTATACCTGCATAGATTTTTTCCATATAGGTATGGGGGGTGTGTGTGTCTATATAATACATTGCACATACATGCACATACACCATAGTGTATGGTCCCCCCATAACATTACATTATACCTATGAATATGCAGACATTTTATACATACACTGTACAGGCCCCGCTCATTCCATACAATTATCACTGCACGTGCACAGCCTTACCCTTCTGTATGGCTGCACAGACTCGGCACCGTGGGTACAGACACGGACAATGTCTGTATCGGGATATACGTTACACCTACACTTGCACGCCCAGAGATCTATGCATGTTATGTGTAACAGATATTATCCATAGCCAATGAGATGTGTGTGTATACCTTGCTGGAGGTCTTCATGTCTATTAAGGGGATATGTAGAAAGAAATGTACAAATAGTGCTGTACACCTGTATATACGTGCACATACATACTCTATAGATACATACTCTATATAGTTATACTCTATAGATACTCATATACTCTATAGAGTACTCATACTCTATACATACTCTATATAGTTATATAAATGTAATCTCTCTCCCTCTCATATACACATAATCTTTAGATTTCTCCATACAGATATGGGCAATATATGCATACATGAGCTCCATATAGAGTATTTTACACACACACGCATATATATGTATATATACACACATATATTCACTATAATACATAGCCCACCCCTTAAATATAGAATTACTTATTACGAAATAAAAAAGATCCCAGCTCTCTGTGTATTTATTTACAAGATAAATGTGCATATATATATATATATATAATAAATATATTACTTTACTTGAAAACTCATATACATCTTTATTGCTATCTGTATAATGGGGGTTAACATCAAGGGACACATCTATAAGTAAATAGGATATGCCTCTATAACTGCTCACCATATATACACACACACACACAGTCTCTCACACACTTTATCATTCTACAGAGATACAGGCAGCGTGTGTATATATGAAGAGTCCCCTATAAAATACAGCACACAAACATACGGACATTTGATACATGGAACACACAATGCTCCCTTTAAATACAGTCTGCTGCCCTTAAATAGAACACATCCCCCCCCATGTATACATATATATATATACATACATATATACATATACACACATATATAAATTTGTGACTACATACACAGGGACTGCATATATAAGGATATACATATATAATACATGATACATGACACCAATTATACATATACATATACAATTATATGTACACCCCCCCTTTTAATGTCTCTCGATGTATATTATGGGGATATACATCTATACACAGTACCATATACCTGTGTATATATCTCTCTGTCTCTACACACACACACTCTCTCTATATAAAAATACATAGGTATATATACAGGGTATCCCCCCCTCTTTTAATATATACATTTATCCATATAGATGGGGGAATATGTGTGTATATCTGCCCCATATATAGAATATAATGTATATATCTCTAATGCTTATACCTATATATATCTTTGCAGACACATGTGGAATGTATATACAGGGATATACACACGAAATACATCACTGCAGTATGTAAACACACATACACATTATATATACATATGTATATGCACAGACATGGCCCCTCACACCTTTCTCTCCTTTTTACATACACCTACACCTATGTATAGGTTCATACATCTTTATATATATATAGTCCTGTATAGCTTGGGGATGTATATAGAGGGACAGACACAAATAAAACCAATACTGTATACCTCTGTGTGCATGTGTGTACATTTTTTAAACAGCTCTCTGTATAATTCATATGTCTATGGATACATAGGCTTTTTCACGCACACATATACAGATTTTATATACCCATATACATAGCTTTATATAGACACATCCATATTTATAGAGGGAACGTCTCTATGCATATAACTATGTTTCCCCTTCATAATATATTATATCTACATATATACACATTCTATACGTAATACAGATGTCTATATATACACTCATGTTTTTTCTAATACATAAACCATATATGTATTTAAACAGGCTCTCACATGCCTACCCATGTATATCTCTCCCTATATGAGTATATGTAGCTTTATTTATATTTATACATATATAAAATACCAGTGTAATCCACAGATCTTACCTGTCTTTGTATCTGTCTGCATATACACGCACCAACAGCCTTATCTATCCACACACAGACACAGGATATACCTATCTATAAAATTCCATGTACCTATGTATTTATATAAAACAAGTATATATTTTATATATAAAAATACACATAACAACATGCATAATACAGATTAAAAAGATATGTATATACAGACAGTCATTCATACATACTTCTAAAATATATATAATTATGTTTTAAAATAAAATATATAGACACACTTTTACCCCTCTGTATGTCTATGTGGGGAATTTGTATATAGGGATATAATTTATAATACCTATACACGATACACACACACACACAGATATATCGATGTTATATGTCATACATATGATACATATTAAATATATATATAGCCATTCACACCCCCTTGACATATATTACCTAAGAAATATAAAATATGAATATACAGGATCATACATGAATACATACATCATATATGAATATACAGGATCTCTCACACATATCTATATAAAAATAAAAGTGTATGTATATATCCCCATATAGATGGGATAGACATATATATACACACATATATGCCCCACTTTATGTATCTTTATACAGACTGTGTATACGTACATAGTCACATCTTTATATGTAAGTATATATTTCTCCATGTATGGATATGGCTATAGATACATAATACATTATAGCTGTATGTGTACACACACATATTTCATAATGCATATAAATATACATGTGTAGACACAAACGTGTACAAATGCCTTTACAGATCTTTAACTATACAGGAACCCATTGTAGACATATTCACATGCACATATCCTAATCCATAAACAGGTACACAAAAGCTGTCTTTAGCAAGCGTGTATCTCCCCATGTACATATGATACAATGCACATACACAATACAATATCCATGTATTCACCGAGTCACAGAATGGTTTGGCTTGGGAGGGACCTTCCAGCCCATCCAGTCCTGCCATGGGCAGGGACACCTTCCATTAGCCCAGGGTGCTCCAGCCCCATCCAGCCTGGCCTTGGGCACTGCCAGGGATGGGGCAGCCCCGGCCTCTCCGCGCAGGCTGTGCCTGGCCCCAGAGCAGAGCGGCTCCGGCCCTCGGGCAGCTCCGTGGCCTCCTCTGGACTCGCTGCAGCACCTCCACATCCTGCTGAGTCAGCCGGAGCTGGGGCAGCTCTGCAGGTGGGGCTCACCTGAGCGGGGCAGGTGAGCGTGGCCAGGTCACGGCGAGCTCCAGGTCCTTGTCCTCAGGGCTGCTCTCGATCCCTGGTCCCCAGCCCGGGGTTGTGCTGGGGAGTGCCCGGACACAGAGCCAGGACCTTCCCCTCTGCCCTGCTGAACTCCGGGCGGATTCAGGAGCCCACCTCTCCAGCCTGCCTGGATCCTGCTGGATGCCAGCTGGATTTACAGCCAGACACTCACACACACACTCTTCTGTTTTATGTAGCTTCGGCTACATATAAATCTATTTCCATGTGTGTGGATGTATATACAGGATTATAAATATATAATACATTATACAGAGATACATACTTTCATTCCAGTAACATATACGCACGTAATTCTATAATATATACACATATCTTCTGACCATCTCTCCTCTCACACTCTTTTACACATTTTATATATTTAATATATGCATTCTAATAAAATATCTAGGTATGTACACAGACACAGCCTTTCACACATCTTTATATTTATATAAAGATATATCTTTATGTATACACAAAATCACACATACCTTTATTTGTGTATCAATCTGCTCACATATGGGGATGTGTGTATGTTTGGAGAGACATATGATACACTATACATATATGTACAAACACATATGTTTACTTACATCTTTATATATGTATGTGTATCTGGGTTTGTGTGTATATATGTGGGATATATAGAATACACTATAGATTGTGATACATACACATATATACACACTTTATATATAATAGACACATCCTTATATAGATAAAGATATCTATATATGCCTATATTTCACTGTGTATGCATTCTATACATAGGGATAAAGCATTTAATACATTACACTTATATACACATAAATGCATATATATGTTTATATACACACATATCTCTTGTGTATATTCTATGTACATGTATATGCAGGCACGCACACGTTTTTTTCCCTATAACTCTGTATATATATATATGAGGTTATACATTTATAACACGTTATATTTAACCACACACACTTTCTAAATATATATAGAAAATGTTATATACGTAAGGGGGGTGTGCACACCCCTACCTGCCCAACCCTGCTCACCTGCACGTCAGAGCCTGTCTGGCTCAGCTGGCAGCCAGAGCACGGCCAGCCCTGGCTGGGCTGTACAGAGCCCCTGCCATGGGCAGAGCCCCCTGTGCTGCACAGCAGGGCTGCACAGAGCTCCCAGCACAGGCAGGAACCCCCCGTGCCAGCAGGACGCCTGCCAGGAACATCCATTTGAAGGCTGCCCTCAGGTCACGGCCCTGCCGCTGAGGTTTCCCACCATTCAGTTTAACCTTTCTGAAAGGTTCCCAGCGTGGTGCTGGGCTAAGCTGTCTCCCCACTTCTTTTCTCTTCATTTATTTTATCCGTGCTGTTCATTCTCAGATCCATTTGAACTGCTCTGTGGGCTGGACAACCCAGCTACAGGGAATTAACCTCTCTCAGATCTCCAAACCATCCTGAGTGCCATCAGCAAGAGCAAACTTGGGGCCCTTCAACTTTCAGAGAATTACTGTTGGCACACTCTTCCATGGACCAAACCAAGAGACTCTGTGGTGGGTTTCACTTCCAGGACAGATCTACACCACTGCTCAGTCTCACCTTGTTGACAGCACACAATGCAATGCAAAAATACCACTCACGTTTGTGTTTTCAAGCAACACTTACCACTGCTGGGCTCATTGTAGTATCGACTGATGTAATTATTCATGTCATCCTCTGAAAGAACAAAAAGGCAGCCCTTAGAAGACCATTTATTTCATTAAATGGCTGAATCCCACCCCGTGGCAGGCTTTCCTCTCCCTGCATGCCCAGAGCCACCTGCTCTGGATTTTTAGGCCACAATGCATTACACCCCCATCCACGCTGTGGCTGCAGCCAGCACAGGGATTGGATTATCCTTTGTCACAGTCCTTTACAGCACCAGCCTGGGAATGAGGCATTTTGGGCTCCAAAGGAAAGGTGCTCTGTGATCTTTCCAGAGGCTGATGCAGGGCTGGCCAGTTCCCCAGGCCCGTCCCCTTGCTGCTGTAGAGACAAACACTGGCCTTTCCCTGGTCAGCAGGGCCCTCCCCTCCTCCACAGGGCACACAGAAAAAACCATGTCTTCAGCCTGACAGGCTGAACCAAGGGCACCAGCACAGGCAAACTTACTCCTGCTATACACTGACATCCCCAGGTCACCTCCTTCCCCACAGAAGAAAGGGAGGCACCCTTTAGTGATTTTAGTGAGTAATTCCCTACCTTCTAAGATGTCTTTTTTTTCCCATTTTGAATGAAGACTTATTTTGGTGTGTATAATACATGTATATAAATATACAGCATAATGTTAACATTACATTATTTGTTGGCTTAAAACCTACTTTAAAGAGTTTTACACATCGAGGGTGTAGTACTAAACTTGTAGTACATGCACGAGAGCTACACCTGAACTTCAACAACAGCAAGTTAAAAATGAAGATGTGACCACAGAAGGGAAAGCAGCAGCTCTACTGCATGTACAGATTTTAGATGCTGCAGATGACAGGGGGATTTACAGTTATCTTATGGAAAAGCAGAACATTTTACTGTTGTGGAAAAAGAAAATAAAATTCTCTTGTTCTGAGCAGAAGGCAAACATTGCTGCTAAGAAACAGTATCGGCAGGCCCAGAGAACGTCAGGCTTCCAAGCAACCTGACCTGCCCAATTTGCGGTGTATCTGTGCTCTAAAAGCATTCTCTCCTTTTAAGTGCTCTTTTTGATACCATGTTTCAGAAACCCATGCTCATCCCTTTGAGCCAGATTTCCTTCGTCCCCCTGGGTCTCTGTGGCTACAGTCCTGCCTCATCACAGCACATTGCGGTTTGCAGGTGAAAGAAACAGATGTTTTCTGGGGAACACTTTCCTCACACAACAAGACCCAAACCACCAAGCACTCTGTACCTGAAATAGCTGCACTCATAAGAAGGCAATCTAACCTGACACTGAAAGGCAACGTGGTTGTTTTCCTGGTTTCATTGGATCTTAAAAGCTTTTTCGGCCCTTGTTGATCTTTAAATGCCTGCAGTCAGAGGTGTGCTTTGTGCTAATGTCTGAGTTTAAAAAAGAAGCCTCAGAGTAGCTCAAGGCGATGCCGCTGAATTAGGAGTACATTGCAAGGCTTTTCAGCTATCTGCTACTAAAATACACTTCATTTCAATCATGCATAATTGATACTCTCAGTGCCACCAAACCTGCCAGCCATACAGACACAGGTTCTGGTTCAGGCATGGAACCTTCACAGGATACCTGTGTAGCTGTACTTCTGGTGGGACATTTTCAGCGTCTTGAACTTGGGAGTCCAATTCTAAGCAAACAAACAAGGAAAACAGCCCAGCACTCTGGCTGGACGAGGGTCACCCTCCTTGTCACCTGGCAAGAGCCACAAACAAGGGCCCTGGGTGTACTATACTCCCAGTACAGTCTCTCCAAATGCCAAGACACTTTGCATCAAAGACAGAGCACTTGGAAAAGTTACTCACCTGCTTTTCATGTCTTAAAGACAAGGCTCAAATCAAGGCTCCTTTAGGACTGCACACAGTTCCTGCCCATGCCACCTGTCTGTCAGCTGACAGGATGTACCAGGGCACTGTTCCCAAACACATCTGTTGTGTTCAAACCAAGTCAGCAAGGACAACCAGGCTGCTCTTTATGTCAGCAGTGGGCAATGCCAAACACCTGCAGAGGAACTCCAGTAATGCACTGCCCCTGCTCCCTTTGAGCTGTGAGGAGACTTCAGCACTGGCCTGGCCCTGTGTGTGGCCACATGCACACAAGACCGGAGGAGCTCCCAGCTGCCTACTTTAATGCTCTCCTGCAATGGCCTTATTAATGTCATTGCTTACCACTGCTTATCTTTTAGCTATAAATTAAATATGTATGTAGAAATATATCCATATGTGCATGTGTATGTAAATATAAACCACATATATTTAACCTTGAGTAGCTTTTTATGAATAAAAACCAATAAAGAGTAATGGAATAACAGTAGCAGAATAAATATTTCAACAACAGATTAAGTTTCTGAATCATTACATTAAAGCAAACTGACAATTAACAAACTCATCTGAGTCATATGGGAGTCTCAGCTGCTTTGGGCATTGAAGGTTATAAACAATTCCAGTTACCTCCCATTATATTCTACATTGATGAAAAAAAGGAGTTCAAAATAACGCAACAAATACACAACTGAAAGCCCCTATTTGTGCATATAAAATGTACCCACAAAGCCACAGTTGTGCACAGTACCACGGAACGCTGCTGAAGTGCTTGTCGGGATTCCAAGATGAAGTCCTTGCTCGGAGTGGGAGTCCCGTGGGATCAGGATCAGCTGGTGGCATGCAGGAAGTTTGTAGGAGCAAGCAGCTTTTACAAGAGGGGCAGAGCACTTGTATTATTTACATTCTACACAGTGTTTTCTGCTGTCAATCTATTCCAGTTTCAGCTGCAGAAAGGGAGTTGGCTTAAGAAATACTTCATTCCTCACCATTTCCATGGGGTTTTTTTAAACCTTTTTTTTAAATTTTTATTCCTACCACCTTGCAATTTTCAGGATCCAGATTTAATTTTTCTCCTTTCCTAGAAATCCATCTCCTCCAACACACAGAAATGTTACCTGCACTTCCTTTTCCAGAAGACAGACTTTGCATCTTTAGCTATAAGGATGCCCATATGGTATTTACAGCAAACTAAAAAACTGGCAGTAAGTAGAAAAGGAAAAGCATTTCCCTCTTAATTCCCATGAAAATGGCAATCTTAGGAAAATGAGTATGGATGGTGACTGGGATCCTCTTGCTACATGTACCAGCAGGAATCATAGAAACTTTTCTGCTGGAAAAGGCCTTTAAGATGGAGTCCACCAGTAAACCTAACACTGCCAAGCCCACCACTAAGCCATGTCCCTCTGTGCCACATCCACCCATACAAATGACCCCAAAGAAATCTGGATGACAGGAAATTTAGTGATGAAGATCCAAAAGGTGTGAGCTGAGAAGGCAGACTGGGAAGAGTGAGGCAGCTCCTCCCCATGTGAAAACCTGTGGCAAACAAGAATGGATCTACAGTCTTCCCTGCGAAGTGGGAGCGTGGGAGGCAGTGAGATCCACAGCAGCACTGTGAGGAATTCAGCTGAGTTCTGCTGAGCAGGGCAAGGAAGGAGCAGAACTGGCTGTTCTCTGTGGTCCATGAGCAGTGTTTGCTCAAGCAGTGCGGGCTGACAGCTCTGAGGGGTGAGGCAGCAGAGACCAGAAATGGACAGTGGGGCTGTCTCCAACGTGATCGGTGCTTTTACTCCACAGAAGGGAATTTCTGACTGGGAAGGCTGCTCAGACTCCGACCTATCTCACATAAACCCAGCCTCCCCTGGCACTGTAACCAACCACCCCTGCAAGGCTGTTCCCTGCAGTGCAGTCCCATCTCTTCGCCTGCTGCCCAAATCCCTGTTATTGAAAAAACGTGTGGTTCTCAGTCAGGATCTGTCTGACAACCACTGGATTTCGTCTGATGAAGGCTTCCAAGTTATCTGCTTGTTCTTTTCCTGCAGGACTCAAAACACACACTGCAATGGTTCAGGGAGTAATAAACTATTTAGAGTACAGTGCCATATAATCTCATCTGACCCAAGAGACAACACTGCAATCTCTCTCTCTTGGCCCCATAAAAACCTAATAAATTTGGTGAAACACATAAATGACATTCTACCCAAGGCAGATCTCTTTCAGTTCTATAATGCCTCAACAGTGTTCTTTGTTTCATCAATGCCTTCAGTGGATGATCTGCAACTCCCCTGCATACAAGAAAAGGCCTTAAAAAGGTGGTTTTATTTTGAAATATTTCATTATTAGAGTATTTTATTTCATATTTTTATTGCCATTGGTTGTACTGCCTTCTGCCTCTCCAAGCTGAATTTTCTGAACTGGAAGTTATTTTTTTCTGCTGTGCAGCCTCCCACTGAGGAAGTGAGTCCTCAGAGTAGTGTCTTACCCCAACTTTCTTCCAGAAAACAATCTTTACTAGGAGGTTTCTAAAGAGGCAGGTCTTTCATCTGTTTCAACAGGAACCAGGAGTAGCCAGCTGGCACTTTCTAGGAGACTTCCCCCGCTTTTGGGTTGAAGACAGATTGCCACATTAGTGCAAGCTGCAGTACTCACACCACTGTTCAATTCACACACACATCCAGTCCCTGTAGAGGCTGGATGGATGCCTGAGCACATGGATATTCCATCTTGAGAACAACTGTAAACAGCTTGCACAGAAAACAGAGCAACAGCTTCAGCCTGCTTCTAAGTAAGAAATCAACCTGTGGTCAAAGTCATTGTGCAGAAGGAAATCTGGGATATAGAACAGGCTCTATTATCAGCAGATGCTGCTGGGACAGAAACCCAAAATCCTGACAACAAATGGGGGGCTTTGGGCCTCACTTGAGCAGACGATGCAGCAAGAGCACCGTGAGCTGACTTGAGCATGGCTGGGATGCAGCACAGCTCTGTGTCAGCGTGGCTGTGGGCACAGGATGGCCTGGGGATTCTCAGTGCATTTGTTCTCAATGAGTATGGATCAGCAGATCCACATCTGAGTTGGCTCGTTCCAGTCAGCTTGGAGCAGACTCAGAGGAACTTGTGCTGTGAAACAACAACATTTGTTGAGTCTAAAATACAAAGGTTAAGGAAGAATATGGCTGCCACCAAAACAACCACCAAGACAAGAATAAATTAAGCAAAAGGATTCAAGAACAAACTGTTATAAACTGGCAACAAAGAAATGTAATCTGAGAATTAGGAAAAGACTTCTAATAACCAAGCTGCTGGAATGGCGGCAGAGGGCAGAACACGTCACTGCTGTCACAGGGAGCACCATCTGCTTATAAAAAGGATCATTATGAAAGGACTGCATGCTTAGACAGTGGAAAACATTCCAGTTCTGTGTTCCTTTACCTGTCAGCAATGTCTTCACACCTCTTCACATTAATGATGAGAGACAACTTCAACCTCACAGGCGTGACTGTAGGCTCACCCCTTGTGGGAGTGAGCAGTTTCTACCCCCCTCCCCGTTTGGTGACTATGAAATACAAGAGCCTAACTCCACTAACTGCACACACATTTCTCTAAGTGTTGCTTAAGGTTTAACTCCTTTGATTCCTGCCTGGATGGTCAGGGTGCACCAAGAGAACCACAAAGCCTGAAAGAGGCACCTAGAGAGAAGCCAAGTTGAAGTGGTGTGCACTTAAGATACTCCATTTCCAGGAGCAGACTTCAAAGTAGATACATTTCAGCATTTGAAAATAACCATAAACTATTTTTTATCTATTGTTTCGCACTAACAGGGTTCTCTTAGAGCACTAACAGATGATCACCAAAGGAACTGGCTTAGAGTTTAAAAGCATCCAACCAGCTCAGACTGCCTTGCAAGGAACAACTGACAAAATCCTTTCCAGTGCCCTGCTTTGCCTTCTCAGACAGCTTATGAATAATCTTAAGGGAAGGCCTCTGAAGCTCCAGAATTTTTCATGCTCCCCTCCCAATATCGTACTCTCTTCGCTTACAAAACGGTGGGTACCTACGGGGAGGGCAAGCTTTACTTTTCTCTAAAGCATGATCATAAATTGCAGCATTCCCCCAAAGCAAAAGACTTACTGCTAACCCCATAAAAATGGAAATTTGACTCAGAACAGTTAAAAAAAGGTTTTTGGCGATGTGAAGTTCCGGTTCTTGCTCAAAGGAATAGAAGGGTGGTATATTAATCTTGCGCTATGGCAGTACTGTAGAATTTCAAAAACTGAAATGATATATGCAGGAAAATGAGGAATTTCCACTAGGGACTCTAATTCATATGTTATGGGAGAGATTAAAGAATAATAAATTTTGGAAGGAAGTATTAATGGCTAGAGGGGGCACTGTGAACCTGGCATTCCCTGAAGCCTGGAACTTTGTATACCAAATGCTAAAAATGATTTGTGCAGAACAAGAAAACATTATCTGTTATTCTCACCATGACCAGTTACATACTGTACGAGGTAAGAAGTCCTTTATAATTTAGAACTTCCTTTATAATTTAGAGATTAATAGATAGGATGATATTTGCCATTACATGAAATGGCAACCAGCTCTGGGAAGAAGAAAGGAGCACTTAGGGTATTTCCCTTGCTCTTAGAGAAAGGCTGACCACAATGGTCCTGAACATCATTAGCGATGCTGCCGTGCACTCACAGGCAGCAGCTTTCAGCCCCAGCTCTTCACAAACAGAGGCACAGAAGCTGAAGTGCTCTGAGAGTGCAGCAAATGTCAGAGCCCTGCCCTTCTCTTGGGTCTATTTGTTTCCTGGTGTTGATACTGGTACCCTTTGACTTGCAGGCTGAAAACTCTGTTTTAGCCTCCACACTTGTCTGCTCTGGAGACAAAATTCTTGGCAAGAGAAATAAAATCTCAGTTCAAAGCAAGTTAAAGGTGAAAAAAATTCCTGCTTCTTTACCATATTAATTAGGAAATACCATATATCCATACATTTTCCACAGAGTTATTCCTACTATGTCAGGAGGTCTCTTGGTCAACTGCTCTGGGGAGACAGAAGTGTGTGAGGCAGCAACCAGCTCACTGTTCACAGAATTAGCACAGGACTGGCCTTCAAGAGGAGGCATGAAATATTAGCTGGGGAGTTTTGGGACTCTTTCAGAGCCCATTGTCCACCTGACCAGAGCTCTTGCTTCTCCCAGTCTCGTACCTGCAATTAAAGCACTTTAAATACAAAGAGCAGGAGATCTGCTGAAGGAAAATCTGGGTGAAAACATGCAATTGAAAACTCCCAAATCAGCCAGCACACACACACAGCTCTCCTGGTGCGGGTCACTGTGTGCCTCTACGCAAATTCCCTGAGGTGCTGCATGTACCATGTGATACTGGGGTTACCTGACTTACTTTACTGAATGCTGTAGAAAATGGTTGCACAAAATCCTGTGTAAATACCAGAGTACAAGCTACAGCTGCCCCTGAGGAGCTTTAACTTATACACTATCCCATAAAACTTCCAGGTAGGGAAATGAGTAAGAAGTCTCAATGCTTTCTTATTCCATCAGCCCTCCATGGTGAAGAATTCTGCACTGAATGTTTCCATTGTTCAATATAGATGGGGGAAATAAGATTAGCCTGAGATGGAATATCCCATTTTCTCATGCAGTGTGTTCTCTAGCCAACCCAAGCTTGCTGGTTTGGCAGAATTCAGAGCTCTCTGAAGACAGTGATTTTTTGAAGGCTGACAAAGTTAAGTTTGGCAAAAACACACGCATTCCATTCCATCCCCCAGCCTCAGGTGTTAGATGCAGGGCTAATGTTCTGCCAGAGCATAAAAGAACAGCACATCAGAGCCTGTTCTGCCAAACAGCTGAAGCATGGCTTTGAACTGCTGCTTTCCTTTCAATGGTGTAAGTGACTGGTCCCTCAGTTCTCCTCTCCCAGGTCAGTGCAATAGGCCATGGCAGGTATGTTTCAGAGCCCACAAGTGCCATGTGGCACTCAGAATGATTAACTGCAGCCATCACTCTGGAATCTTGAAGGAGGAAAAACACAGCTTAGAGAAAACGGATGCAAAGCAATCCCTAACATGGTCTGACACAGAGGGTAACTGGCAAAATATAACCCTTGACCCAAAGGTCAGGTGTTAAAACATTGGTGGCTGAAGTTCCAGACAGAGCAAGTGGTGCGGGAAGCCCTGCATGCAGCACAGCCAGTGTGACTGTGGGAGAAGCAGGAGGGTACGGGAATTGTCTTGGCTGCCTGTGCTCTACAGAGCCACATCTCTGAGTATTTTGCATGCCTCAGCAGGTGGGGACATGGCAGATCCCACACCAACTGGATATGCCCTTCCCGCACGGAGGACATGGAGGCACCTTCAGCCAGGCCCTGCTTCCACCTACCACAGCACAGACAGCTCTGGCTGACACCTGCCTTGCTCAGGATGGTGCAGAATGAGAAGATACTGCAGCCTGGCAAAGGGAGGATGGTGAAAGCTGCTGCAGCAACTGCCAGCGCATTACTGGGAGTAAAAGTTGGTGCTGGAGAAGAAAGCCCCAGGTGAGGTGGGGAGGGAGAAGAATGAGGCGGGGCTGGCCCAGAATCCTTATTGCCCAGAGGTAACTGCCTTCTCCAGCTGCGAGTTGAGATTTCCAAGTTGCACAGAAGCAATCCCTAAGCCAGCACTGCCAGTGCAGGATTTAAAGCCTTGGTATCTTACTACCTTTCTCTTTGCAAAATAATCCAGGAAATGACATGTGAAGTCCTCTATCTCGCCTGCCCGTGCCCTGGACTGTGAACACTGAACACTGCTGCTGGTGTGTGGTGTCTCACGCAGTCTGAATTGGGGCCTGTGTTGGTAGCCCCATGTGATGACAGACTACCACAGGCTGCTGGCCCTTCCTGTAAGGACATGGAATTTCTTCTGTCCAGCTCCTGCCTCAACCAACAGAAACTAGTTGTTCAAATACAGTCACCCTAATTTAGGTTCTGACAAGCACTCAAAGCATCTACAAAGACTTTGTATGCAATATATAATACAATGCACAAGAAACATTTCCTCTGGTACTTTTAGATGATCTCCAGGAACTGGAAATTTATTCTGCATACCCAGTATAAATGTTTAAATATAACATAACTGCACCTTACCCAATAGGTGAAGCAATCCATGTTCTCTTATTTGCTGAATGTCTTTTTTCAGTGAAAAGCACAAATCCCTCTAATCATGTAACCTAACTGAATGCAGAAATCAATCCTGAAGATCGGGTGTCTACTTTGTTGCAAGTGTGGGCAGCATTTTACAGGGACACATGAATAATGAGTAATTCTGTTAACCTGGATGTTGGAATGAATACCTTGGACAGAAGAATTTTTAAGATCAACCTCCACAGCACTAAAATTTCCGCAAGCCTCCTTACAATGTGCACAACACTCTTCAGTTCCAAATGTAACCCGCAAGGAACACATGCATAAATTATAATATATCCACTGGGGAAACCTCTGAAATACTACAAAAAAGAGGGAAATGCATTTTAGGGATCAGTCTGCTCAACTGCCTGCTTTTAAATACAATTTCATATCAGGAATAATTAATGGCTTTACTGTAGTTAGTGCTTAGATATTATAAAGAGGAAAAAACCAAAACAATTCCTACGCGCTTTCACTACTCTGCAAAGAAAGGAAAGGATTATAATTTGAAAATGT
This sequence comes from Gymnorhina tibicen, assembly GCA_013399875.1. Lineage (NCBI taxonomy): Eukaryota > Metazoa > Chordata > Aves > Passeriformes > Artamidae > Gymnorhina > Gymnorhina tibicen. The sequence continues at coordinate 2,482,033 of VXAZ01004636.1, read as the reverse complement.
CTAACAGCTTTTAAAGTATCTGTGCCTTGGATTCTAAGGAGTTTGACCAACATAAGGATACCATGCAAACTTCTAATTCCAACACATTCACAGTAATCAAGCTAAGATGCTCAAGGAAGACTAACATACGACTAAGGCAGAAAGTGCTATCTCCTCTGGAATATTACATTAAACCAGGAGACATTCTGCACTCCACTGTAAGGGCTGGTGGATCACAGGAGAAGGAGCTATGTCTTTTCCAAAAAAAATTCAGGTCTAGCACTTATGTAATAAAAACTGATCCAAGTAAATTTAACTGTTGTTATTGCCCTGAACCACAGACCTGCCCAACAGACACCCAGAGGCAGCAGAGTGCTCCTCACCACAGCCACGTGGCACTCAGACATGCCAGCAGGATCCCACACTGCACTTCCCTCCCTTCCTGGCACCAGCGCTGCCCTGCCCAACACGGACAGCTTTAGGGAACTGGTGAGAGCACAGCCTTCGGGCAAGGCAAGCCCCACAGCTGATGCAGGAGTCCTCTCCAAACCACAGAAATGCAAGTGGCCAAAGACCAAAACTGTTTTTCAGCGTTCTTCTCAATTTCCCTGCTTTTACCTCTGAGTGATTATCCTTTGGCCAACTTTCATTTGGCTGCTGCTTCTTTAGTGTTTGATGGATCTAATTGTGAGGACACTGGGAAGGTACATCATAGCCATTTTCTTCCCATGTCATTTCTTTGGCTCTGTTTAGAACCTGCTCTCAAATACAACAGCTCCTGCCACTTCAGAGCAGATGAAGCCTCTCTGCAGCAATGGGAAACTGCAGCCTCCAGGGAAGCAATCAACCCCTGCTAGAGTGAAAGTGTTTAGTGGGTTCAGTAGCTCCCACTGAGGAGGAATCAGCTGTACACAGGCAGCACTCACCTCGTGGAGGTCGCAGCTCAGTGATGTTCTCGGTGGCTTCGTCGTCCGAGTCTTCAGTGGCCACCACTTTGTACCTCTTGCTGCTCTGCTTGTTCAGCACATGTGGGACCTGCAGTGCAGCCTCTCTCTCTGCAGCCAGGTCCAAGTCCTGCTGAGCAAGGTGGGCCCTCAGCTGCCTGATTTCAAACTAGAGGAAAAAACAACACCACATACTGATGTCATGTGAGCATGGCCAGAAGTTTATATGCTACAGTTGGGGACCTATTACTCATTTTATCACTAAACACTCCAGTCTGGTAAAACAAACACAATGTGGTCGAGCCAGGACCTGAGTCCAAGCTGCTGGTGCTCTCCCAGAGCCTACGTGAGCAGGACCATTGCTCACAAAATCTAAAGACAATGCCTCATGCTGGTCTTCTGTTTTGCACAGCTGTGTCCTGAAGGTAAGATTCTGGACAATTTTAACAAGTCTTACTGCCAAACCTCATGTAACCTTTATAGAAAAAGATCACTTTTAGCAGGCATTCAGGGGTTTAGGTTCATGACAAATATCCCTAACTAAACTTTGTAATGAAGGGAGGGGAGGTTCTCTGAGCAGCATCCAGAACGGTCCTCCCTAAACTAGATAAGGGGAGGACACCACAGTCCTCTTCTGACTTGAAATATTCTGTACAGCAGTGTGCAGAAAACCCTGGGGAAGGTTACCACTTTTCTGGCCGTTCCTCTCAAACATGTGAGCTATGGCAGTTAAAGAATTTCTGCAGCCAGTAGAGGATCTGCCTCATGACTGGTGTTATAAAGCAGACACTTGACAAGAATGAGCTACCAGATACAATCTGACTGAGGGACACAGCAGATTTCTCTTGTTTTTGATGGCCACGCATCTTGCACAATGCAAGAAGGAACACAATTTTTCTGCAGAGACCCTTTAGACCCTTATATAAGCAGGACAAAATCCCCTGTGCCACGCAACACAGCTTTGGGGCTGCAAGGAAGAGTTTGCTCTAAACTCTTTAATATCAGTAGTACAGCAGTGACCATGTAATGTCTAATTCTGGAGTTTGAGAGGGAAACGCAAATGAGGCGAGTAAGAGGCAAACATTCAAAATGTAGCATTGCTGGGCCTCCCCTGGTTCTGGCCTTAAGAGCCACGGGAGGGCAGGAGGCCACGGCAGCCGTGCTGCAGCCGCCACTCCACATTTACAGCACACGCGGAACTGGCACCTCCATGCTTGAAAACTGGTGTGGAACAGCCCTGGGCTGAATGCGCGTGGCTGTGCTTCTCACCCCTCACATGTGACTCAAGTCTGCTTCACTGGCAGATTTTGGAACCCATCAGCAGACCCAGTTCGTTCCACTGCAGACAGACGTGGCGCAAACGCCACGGAGGGGGAAACAAGACAGAATTTCCACAGATTTAGGAAAGAAAAAGGGATTCCAGTTTGCCACACCTGGAGACTGTCTGCTTTCCAGAGCATATGGGAAGGAACTACAGGAACTGGAAGGCCCACTGCAAGACTCAAATCTAGAAAGCAAAAGGGCAGTTCAAGCTTTCCAGATCACATTCAAACCACCTAATACAGGGCTCTAACAAAGCACACAGCTCTTCCTCCATCTGCAAACCAGTGCACAGAGGCCTGGCAGCTGCAAACAGCTGGCTACAACTGCTCATTGCTCTTAACCAAAGGTCTTCTGGCAGTGGCAGGCAGGAGTCAGGTGGAATCAGCAAATGTCAAAATACTGCCCTGCTCCCTGACTTCCTGCAATGAAGCTTCCATGGCGGATTCCTGTGGGTGCTTTTTGTGTTAACCTATTACTAGGAAGAAGTAGCAAACTGGCACGGCTAACTCTGTTCCCAGCCAGCCTGAAGCAGCCTGAGGCTTAAGGTGCTTGTGCCAGTATGAACATAGAGAATTTCAGGTTTTATCCTTGACCTGAAAAGAACAAGGAACCAGAAAATACCTTACATTCCACTTTTAAAGGGAGAAAGATACCCTTTCAGACACTCCCTCGGTTTAATTTAAGAAATGCACTCAAACGTGATAGGCAAAAAATAAATTTGGAGATTTTTTTTTCATGTTGTCTATCTCAAGCTAATAGGCAGTAAGAATTAGTCATAATTTCTGGTTTTCTACATTTCACCCTTCAAAAACATTCACATGTGTCAGAAAAATAAATACTGTTATTAAAATGCTTAATTCTGGCTTAGAGGTACGGTACGATTTCATTTTTTCATGGAAGACAAAAAATTTGGCAGCTATTTTTTAACACAAATAGACAGAACTAGCTAAAAATCAGCTCAGCAACTATGTCTGCATCACATCCAGTTTAAGGAGCTTAAGCATTTACAAAGATTTGCTGAGCACTGTAACAATCAGAAGCCTGAAGGGCATCACTGCATTATACAGGTGTGAAAGGGAAGGAGCCCACAGCAGAAACGCAGGAGAGACCAGACTTTCTCCTGCCCACTCACTGTTCCAGTGGATGAAGTGAGCATTTCCAAATACCACAGGTTACTGCCAATCCTTAAAACCTCCAAGCACGGTCAGCGGGCACCTTTTACCGGCAGAGGCCGGGAGTTTTATTGTTCCACTGCGCTCCGCTCAGCCCCGCCGCGGGACACGGGGCCCGTAGCGCGGGCTCTGCTGCCACCTGCCGGGCACAGCGGGAACTGCAGCCGCGCCACCTCCCCCGCGGGGACACACGGGACCGGGGCACCGCCACGGGCACCGGACTGGGTACCAGTGTCACCCTGCCACACACCCCGAACCCAGGCACCGGTGTCACCCTGCCACACACCCCGAACCCAGGCACCGGTGTCACCCTGTCACACACCACGAGCCTGGGTACCAGTGTCACCCTGTCACACACCCCGAACCCAGGCACCGGTGTCACCCTGTCACACACCGCGAGCCTGGGTACCAGTGTCACCCTGTCGCACACCCCGAACCCAGGCACCGGTGTCACTCTGTCACACACCGCGAGCCTGGGTACCAGTGTCACCCTGTCACACACCCCGAACCCAGGCACCGGTGTCACCCTGTCACACACTGCGAGCCTGGGTACCAGTGTCACCCTGTCACACACCCCGAACCCAGGCACCGGTGTCACCCTGTCACACACCCCGAACCCAGGCACCGGTGTCACCCCGTCACAGGCACCGAACCCAGGTACAGATGGCACCCTGTCACAGACAAGAAACAGAATTTTTGTTCATAAAAAGGCATGGATCTACAGAGGAGATCAGTTCAATATTAACTGTCTCCTAACAATTATTCTTGTAGATGCTGGAATACAGTGTCAGCCACTCAAAGCAACCCCCTAAAAACAAAAGGTTAAGTCTAAGGGCGTGTTCCTTACAGGCGAAATGCAATGAGAGGCTGCAGGAGCAAATTAGGTTGTAGGTGCTTCTATCTATTGAAGATTATATTGCACACTGACCTCAGGCAGTTCTAATGTGTAAAAGAGCTAATGAGATTGCTCAGACTGCATTCAGGCAGTGCAGGGCAGCTAAAATAAATCATTAGGAGGTATAAAATATAACAGTCTTTTTTAAGTAAAAACTCTGGGCCAAGGTAACACGTGAAATTTCTATTTGCAGTAGGAGCTGAGGTAGCAATCTCAGTGCACACCTGGACCAGGAGAGCTGCACTGAGAAAACCACAGTTCGTATTTCCAGGTACACCTTCCTTCCCTCAGCCTGTAAGGCAGGAGGATATTTCACTTACCACGAGAGGACAAGAAAAAGGCATATAAACTTAAACACATACTTTGATTGGTTTAAATTTAGATTTACTCCTGGTTATCAGCTCTGTGGAAGAACCTTGCAAATCTCACAGAAAGCCAGTGAGCAAAAGATGCTCTTGTGTGGATGATAACTTGTGACCAAGGAGAGAAAGGTGAACCACCTCCTAACTCATGATAATTACAAACAGAGCACTGGTCCACTGGAAGCTGCTGCTGACTTTACTGATCAGGACACCTATGACATTCATCGTCCTTAATTACAAATACTTTGGTAGCCTCTGGTGGGTATTTACCAATAAGTTCCAACATATTTTGCAATGGAAAAAATGTTTTTGAAAACTTCAAACTTCAAATAATCTAAACTGAAGTGGAACTGGGAGGGCCATTTAGTCCAACACCTTGCTTAAAGCAGGTCCATTTAGCTCAGGTTGCTGAAAGGCAGTCAAAATTTGAGAGGACAATCTCCAGGCTGTGTGTGCACAGCACCACCTCCCTGGCAAGATGCTCCAGTGCTTGCACATTCTCATAATGAAAATGTTTGTTCTTATATTTCATAGGAATTTTGCACATTCCATGCTTGTGTACTATCACTGTGCACCTCTGAGAACTGTCTGGGTACACCCTACCATGATGGAGCTGAAGACAGCAATAAAGGTGTAATACATGTGGCTGATGTGAAAACACACTTATTACCAAGAAAACGGGAGATACAGAATGTTTTATAGAAGAATGAGTAACTAGATTCTCTGGCATGAAGAGAAAGTTCATCAATGGTAAATTGAAACTTAGCATTTTCAAAATCTGTTACACATCCTCGTGCAGCACAAACCTGGCAATATTTTGTCAGGAAACAAACCAGGAAGAATTATGGGGCACTCCTGGGCACTTCCTCACTCAAATAATGCATTAGGTGATTATTTCTAAGCAGGAAAATTGACAGACCTACCCAAAGCTCTAGATAACATCTCAGTTTACATGCCTGGTTTTATTAAGTGGGCCACCCATCCTATCTGATATTTTATAATACACATGTAAGACTTGAAAAGAGACTTATCAGTGAATCATTGAGTACTCCCTTTTAATGGTCTAACAACAGAGTAGGATTGACACAGTTTCAGAGAGATCAATGAACATTTTAGCCAGAAGCTTACTTGTGTCTAATGCAGGAGCAATAACTTTGCTCCATTCTATTAGTGCTGTTTGTACAGAATGCCCTGCCCTAAAACTCATCTGCCACTGGGATACAATCCAATGTTTATTTCCATTAGTTTCGCCATTGTTGGTAACAATAAAAATCAGGAGACAGTTGCAAACGAATGATTTACGGGTAGAATAAAACACGGGATGACCTTGGCTGCCTTCCATCCGCCAAGAAAATGACTGGTAGTTAGAAATAAATTAAAATTATTGCAGGAGGATAGCATACGTTATTTCTCCAATAGCTAATTTTACCAGCTAAATAGCCCTGTCATTAAACTAGCAGCTGTTGTACAAATTATATTCCAAGATAAAAAATGAAATTACAGCTTCCATAGTTGTTGCAGTGCTAAGAATGATGAAAACCCCAGTCCTAGAGGAGCTGACAGAAAAGGAGCTCTGGTGTGATAAGGCTGAACACGTACTCTTGGCTGGGCTGTGTTCAGCTGAATTACTCTTATGAAAGTTAAGCAGAAAAGATCAGGTAAGTATATCCATTATCACAAATGGAAATTCCTTTACAGGTGATTCCAGAAGAAAAAAAGCAATCTCCCCTGACTGGAATTTGTAGTTAATGAAACTTTAGAACTTTGTTTTGCAATTTAAGTTATTCTGATAAAACAAAAACATCAGCAATATACTCTGAATATTTTTGACAGTGACTGTAGTGAGACTTCTTTTCCTTTGACCTTTACCCATTTTTAGAAATCCCTCATGCTCCATTCCCGTTTAAAAACCTCTTTTTTTGGCCAATGGAGAATAAATAAAAAACAAACTATTCAAACAGTTGCAGTGGGGTACTACAGAGAACAAAGTGGTGGTCTATGCAAGTATAATTTATAAAATATATTCTGGTTTTCGGATGTACAGCTAGCCAAAAATCAACATGTGGAAAGAGTTTTCATGTTTGCAAAAGTACATCTCCAATGTCAGTAAGGAATGGAAACGTACTTTATAGTTGTGATACACCATCACTGGTCAAAAAATCCCACAACTGACAAAAGAAAAAGAATTCAAAAAGATGAAGGGAGGTTGTATCTTTCCTGCTTTTAATTTTTAAAACAGAAATTCTGGCTTTGTCTGCTCAGTGTTAAGCACCAGCTTCAAAGCAGCATGGGACTTCTCGAAGAACCGGCCACCAACTATTTCAAATCCCAAGCAAAACAGGCTAACTATTTTTCCCAGTTCCTCTAATGAAATAATTAATATTTTGCCTGAAACTTTCAAGATCATTTCATCTACAGAATATGCCAGACTCTGAGAATTCTAGCCCCAACTGCCTGAGCAGCAGCAAAGCAGTAAGAAACTGAACACAGGATCTCAGAAAAGGAAGCACTGGGAAACCTTTCCAACAGGAATGTTCTCAGCCCCGTCTTTAATTATTGAATAGATGCAAATCACCAGCGTGGTCACAAAGGTGCAGCCCCAGGGTGAATCAGTGCCTGCCTCCAGTGCCAGGCTGCAGGGAACCATGGTGACTTGTCTGTTCTGCCCCTGTGGGCTGGCACTGGGGAGGCAACAGGGCAGGGCAGCCCCAGCCACCCACCTGCCCTGACAGAGCTGGCACCACACAGACAAGGCATCCCCCCGGGCTGCTGCTCTGGATCTGGGCACAGCCAGACTACTGCAGGCAAACCTTCCCTCAAAAATACACACAAGTACCCTGAAACACCACGAACAAGCAATTCTTTAAAAAGCTCAGGAAAGATGATCAAACAAAAAAGCAAAAACCTGGCAGGATTTTAGACATTAAATACCATTAGGAGCCATTTTTCCCATCAGATGCTGTACACAACATTAATGTGAATATTATAATGCTGACAACTTCTTCTTGACTGAATTATGAAGCTAATAATTTACAAATAAAGGATTCAGTGCTTGTGTCAATGTCTTACGTTGCTAACTGCTGCAAATTAGTACATTTACCTGTTATTATACAGCTGAGACATTTGTTTGGCAGCAAGTCAGGCCAGTAAGAGGGATTAGCCTGCTGTCATCTTTCTATAGACCATATTTTCCATAGCAGATGACACATGAAAGCTACAAGAGAACCTGCTCTGTTTTCTCAGATTTACTCCTCTCCCAGTGCAGTATTTCTTTGTGTTTGAGGTACAGGTTGTTGCAACCATCGGAGCTCGGATTTAGGGCTAGTCTGATCAGACATTCAGGAGTACCGGGCTCAGAATGGAAAGCAGCAAGAGCTGCTCCTGAACCCCACTTGGGACAATGAGCCCACCTTTACTCAGACTCTGAAACAATAGCACCAAAAACTGCTTAGAGATAGAGAGTGTTATCCGGCTGTATAACAAAGTTCCTAAAAACAAATGTCTTAAAATTTATGATTGTCAAGAACTTTAGTATGGTCTGACAGACAAAATACTGCACTGGCACTCAAGAAATCACAGATTTGCTTAATAGGTTTGGTCAAAGGATAGTATTTCCCTTGTAAAATGGGGTGTACACCATTTACCTGGCAATTTCACAACCATGACAGAACCCTGAATCACTAAATACCATAGTGCAAAGGTGTTATGAAGAGATCACAGTTTTGCCACCAAAGACACTTACACATTTGGCACTTAATAATTTTTGGCAGAAGCCAAGCCTAAGGTTTAAAAATTCGTCATGGTGAATATGAGAGACTCAAAACCAGTGTTATGGAATGACACACTGTCTACAGCTCTTGCTAATGCATCACACAGACAAGGCAACCCACCACCACCAGGAGGTCACTGCAGAATCCTAGGCTGAGATCCAGGAGACCTGGACCTAAATCTAAAAAGCCAATTGGGGACCTAAATATTGATAGGTTTGTATTTTAAAAGTACCTGTCACAAGCCAGGAGTGGGAGCTGAAGCTAGAAATCCCCAGGATTTATTGGGACTGTATCTCATAGTTACCCTTTCAACTGAAACAAGAAGTAAATCACCTGGGGATCATTCTGTTGTGGTCTGATGGTCACCTCAACACTCACCTATCCCGAGCCTCAACATCTATCCCTGGCTTCTACTTTAAAGCAAGTTAGTCAAGAATTCATTTGCATAAGACAAATGGCAAAAACTCCTGGCTCACTGCCCCAAAAAATGGTTTTACACCTTTTTAATGTAAATATATTCATTTGAGATATTTCAAACTTTACCTTCCCCTCCTTCCAGACTGAATCACTGAACATTTGGGGACCCAAGAAGAGTCTTAAATCTTGACTTGCTTCCAGGAACTAGAAGCTTCTACTGCAACATTTTGAGCTTGCCAAGAGTCTCTGACTGACCTACAGGGAAGCCGCCTTCTGCATTCAAAGCAGGGAAATTCATTAGTTTTTAACTGCACATACTTTTCCTAGGAGTACTAGCTGCAGTCTCCAACAATGGCTTTTGTACGTTAGTACTATGTCAAGCTAGCTGTACTCATTCAATAAATTACATACTGGAACCATTTGTTTCCTGTTGCTCACATTTGTTTTCCTCACCTCAGAAAACACAAGCACAGCAGCAGAGGCAGCTGACTGCTGTTTGACAAATACCATGCTGACAATATCCTGGCTGCAGCTAATGCTTCCTTAGCACTGAGACCTGTCACCCTACAACACATGTCCCAGTGGTACTTCTCAAAGCTCAGCTTGCAGCAAAGTACATGAACTGTTTGATTTGCCTTGACAAGATATGCGTAAATAAAGACATAACTGAACTTTACCCCTTGTTCTTGGCAGATCTGGGTTAGTCTTTCCAGCTGCTCATCTTGAATAACCTTTGCCTTCTCATATTGCTGAATCATCATCTCCATCTCCACTTTCACTGGAAGGACATATGCTGGAAAACACAAAAAACACTTAAAGCAACCCAGCTGTGATTTGGTTTTTTATCAGAAAGAAAACCTTTACAGGACAAAGAACATCACCCCTTTCCCTTGCATCTAGAGAACTGGAGTATTTCTAATAGAAGCAGCACTAGAGTACTTTTTTCAGGGAAGGACTTCTAACATAGGACATGCAGGGTCTAGATGTTGTTTGGTCAGACCTCCATCTGCCTGGCTGAACTGGAATGCATGCTGCCTGCTCTTCCCAGATTCCATGCTAGTACAGCTCTTCCCCAGTGTTTACCACAGATACCCTGAATTGCTGGGTAGGACAATTTTCTGTTTAGAGTCAGTCCCATTCCCTCCAAACTTGAACAGCACGGCTCCCTTAGGAAAAGAACTATTCCAGAACCCTAAGCATTTAATTCCTAGACTTTGTGGTAAGAAATCAGTCCTTAATGGACACAGCAGACTAAGAAAGATATTTTGAAGAAACAAAAAAGGCATTTATCTTCTATTGCTTTTCAAGCTACAGCCCAGTTTCCAATGGGTCTTCTGAATGGCTCTGGAAATTTTGCTCCTGTCTTAACTATGGCAAACTCAGACTGATCAGAAAAGCTGGTCAATACATACTGCAATTCTTAATGTTTTCTGAAGCTACACAAGATCCCGAAATTTTCTTTCATGCTTCAATCAGAGGGCTATGACCTCTTCTGAACTCTGAATACAGAGTTTCCTGGGCATTTAAACCCAAAATAACTTAACTCTGATTTCTCACACATGAGCAAAAAGAAACCTACACTAAAGTCCTTTCTTCCAGGCCCAGCCACAGACTCCTCTCTCTGCAACCTTGACTTGCTGGGGCTTTTTCATCTCCCCTGGTACTTCCCCACACAGGTCTGTGCAAACCACCACCAATATTCACTTCATTTCTATGATGTACAGCACTGCAGAGAGCACCTCCAGAGGGGAATCCCCAGGGTAAGGAAATCCTCCTGGAATCTGACATAAAACTTATTTGCTGACAAAAAACTTAGAAAAGAAAGTCCCAAGACAGAGCTGGCTGTACGGTTATGGGGAGGGTGCAGCAAATATCAGAAAAGCAGGCTGGAATCAATTATTTTGCAGAATCGGAATGACACTTGGTGGGAAAAGACATGAAGCAGGTCAGGGCATTTACTTTACAGGATAGGGGATGGGAAGGTGCCTAACAGGAAAACAAACCAATGAATTATAAAGGCTTCTAAGGAGCAGGAGATATAGCCATGATCTTGAGACCTACTCTCCTCCATGGGAGTCATAATTCTCTTCTGTTCAGTACTAGCAAAATGTAAGAGAAAGGACTGATAGAAACAGTGGTAGCAAGCAATCTTTCTGTATTTTTAAAATCTCTTTTTCCCAGCCTGCCAGGTAATGCTTGGAGTCACAGACTAAGTCACCACTCACCATCAATGATCCTCTTCACTCTCCATATCCGCAGTGTGATAATAAGGCTGATAGCATCCCATGGGCTGCTGGGGCCATTAGCCACTGTTGAGGCCACCATTGGTGCCAAGGACAAGATTATGACAGCACCATCAAACACCTAGAGAGAAATCAGTTTCTTCAAACCTTTCCTTAAAATCATATCCCTGCTGCTCTTCTTTGGAATCTGGAAGGACTCCCTCTTTGCCCGAAAGAAATACAATTATGGTACCTGTTTGAAAGGGATATGAGAGGTGGCCAAGCCACAGAAAGGCTGCATCCTTTTTAGGTAGCACAACAGAATTCCTCAGTGCTTTTTATGAGGTGAGGGAAGATAAACTGTGGTGGCAGGGCAGGGGGAGAGAAAGGTATTTGGAAATACTGGCCAAAATCCCCAAGGAGAAGTGATAGCTTAAATGTTATTACAGCCAAGGAGTTTTATCATCACTGGTATTTATTACGTGTTACTTGGCATAATGTCATCTAAAAAAAAAGATGCAGTCCCTGCCCATAGATCTTACTGTCTAAATGAAGAGATCAAGAAGACAAGTAGAAAAAGATGGAGCAAAGAGACTTGATGGCTCTTGGCCATGCCCTGACTACACAACACGTGTGGGAATGGCTGTGCACCTAGACAGAAAGACTGCCTGCTCTCACTTTTATGGGGCAGCGAGCTTTGCAAAGATTTTGACAACAGGGACCGTTCAGAATGATTTATATGATGCTGGCTGCATTGGGATTAGATCAGAAAAAGCAATTGTGCAAAGCATTAGATAGAAATGAGCGAGTAAATAAGTTTCAGAACAAACTGGCAGTAGTGTTGTGTCTGTCCCACACTGGCTGATCAGGGTAGAAGAGAGTACCATGTTCTAACTCCTACTGAGACCCCCCCCCGAAAACATTTGATCTGTATGACCTTCCCCTGCTGCCAAAACCCACTGATTAATGGTTTGCATAAAGAGGCAGGGCATAGATTTTTGTAAGAACTACATATTCAGAACCGTGCATAACAATTCAGTGTATTGAAAAGAAACACTTCTTACTGCAGCCACTCAATGGGCAGTAAAAAATATCACTATTCCAAATTACCAAAAAGAATTATCAGGAACTGCTGCATTTAGCCTTAATAATAGGAAACCCTGAATCAACAGTTTAAATTTCATTTCATTTTTTTAGCAAAACAAGTTAAAATCTTTACAACTTTATTACAAAAATGCGCAAGTCTCTAGATTGTTTAAGCTCCAAGAACACTCAGATTGTCTTCTGGTTCTGCCTGCACAGTAGTGGTTTATGAGGCAGTATCAAGAAAGAGCTTTTAATTTTCCCAATCTCCAGATTTCTGCTCAGATTGGGATTATGTATTACTCCTAACACACGAATTTCCTTATCTGTCTCTACAGGAGTATGCACACTCTACCTAATTTTTATTTTGAGGTAATAATGACAGTATTTATCAAAACATTTTCACAATAAAAATGGGGGGTTTGCCAAACTAGTATTTTCTATCAGGAAATTACATGCAGTTTTCCAACTAACTCAACTGATTTCAACTCAATTACGGCAATGGGGATACAGAACTCAAGTGACAATGTTTACATCTCAGGGTAGCAGTATCATCAGTTAGACCAGCATAGCTCTAGCAATAAAAGAACACATAGAGCAAGAAGGGCAAAATCCCTCCCTTCCATAAAGTATTTTCAAATATTGCACTCTTCTGAGTCTCTCACAGAAAAAGGGACTGCATCACACAGCTACGGATAATGCACATAAGGAGAAGAACATGCGTATTTATCTGCCTTAAAAGATACTGTACTGCATCAGGTTAATAACAAAGCCATCCAAAGCAGTTCTTCATGGTCTTACTGGGGCTGCCTGGAAAACAGTACCGAGAGAGAGCTTACCTCTATTTTGTTTTCAATGTAATCCCATATGCCAAGGACCACAATCCTCAAAACAGTCTAGTAAAATAGATTAGGGGGGAAAAAAGATTATGAATGTTATTGCAGTCTTAGATAAACACTTAGTCTTTACCTATTTAGGGAAAAATTTTTTGTCTTGTTTAAGCATTATACATTTCTTCGAAATAATAATCAGGTTCTAGAAATAGCTAAATTTCTATATTAAAAAATAAGATATTGCTTTCCAACCACTATATTGACTTAGTAAAACCTCCACAAACAAGTTCCAAGTTCAAATTCTCATCAGTCTTTCCATCTTCCTAAAATTTTGTTTTCAGATTGGTGTGATTTAGATTACCAACCCTCCCCACCCCCTGGCCCAAGCCTATATAAGATCCACTGTGGGGCCCCCTCAGTCAGAATGGGGGAAAATTCTCTTTTCTGGCCACCTTTGGTACTCCAGCGCTTACTCATTTTCTAAGAGAAGAGGCACTGTCCTGTCCTGATGCCTAAAGGTACTGACATTTCATCAGTCTGAAGAGCAGATGCTCTTAACTGGAGTCTAAGGTAGTTGCCTTATCGTAAGATCCCAGAAAGTCATAGGATAAGGGAGAAAAATATCTGTGATCCTTCTCTATGAAGCAAAACAGCAATAAGCAGCCTCAACAGCTAAAAAAGAGGAATAAAGAAAGAACACAGAATGAACCAGTGGTGAATTCCCATTAAAAAAATCCAATGGCACCTTTCCTAATTTTTAACCTGGCTTTCAGAAGTCACAATAGAAGAAAAAATCCATCAGTCAACTTGTGATTGAAATCAAACTCACATAAAAGCCTAACTGGTAGGGATGTTTCCTGCCAACAGTGACAACAAGGTCAGATTTTGACAGACACAAGGAGTCTACCTGCAGCTGGGAGCCTTGTGAAGACCACCCAAATGCTACTTTCTCCATTAAACAGCAGCATAATGACTTAGTGCTCAGCAGGCCTACGTGTGAGGGGTGACCATGCCCAGAACTATGCAGAAAAAAGTGACTCTCATGAATACATGTATCTCCTCTTCATTACAAGTACAAATACTAAATCCCAAGCAACTCTGTATTTATGCCAAACACAGCAGCAGTATCTAATTGCAGAACAACACTGAATTTTTCAGTAGTGTTCCTATACATGGTTTTGCCAAACCCCATGAGCCCAATTGCCTCACTTGGCCTGGGATGACTGCTCCATTCTCTTGGCACTCCAAACCTGGATAACAGCACTTAACCCTGCTCTGCCGAGGGAGACATTGCTGATGGTGCTTCCAGAGCCCAGCCCCACATCACCAAGGAGCAAGAAAGTGAACCAGCCAACACCTACTCAGAAACGGTGTATGCAAAGGGACAGGCCAAGTCTGGCTGACAAAGCGAGGCATGAGCCAGAAGACAAAATGCAGCATCCTCTTTCCTCTACAAAAAATGATGATACTCTACACAGACAGCAGGATCTGCCAATGCTGCCGGTCTGTACTCCTAGAAACGCCGTATTTCCAAAGCACTTTACACAGGCAGCATGGGAGTAAGGCTCTTTCCATATTAACCTATATGCCCACGGTTTATTTACTGTGTGGAGGGAGAGATGCACAAGAGTAGGTCCCTAATGACCCCAAACCAGCCAGCACAATGTTACGTAGGCACAGGGTGTAGGTACGTGTGCTGTGACCAGCCAAGGCACTCCTGCAGCCTCAGCTCAGCTCCTGAGCTGAACTCTGCCAGGCAAAAGCATCCCAGCTCCTCTGCCAGCATCTCCCTCACTCCTCACCGAGGAGCTGCACAAAATGCTTAAGTACAAGTTACTTGTGCACCTGTAAGTTCAGTTGTATGAGTTACCTGGGGTCCACCGCACAGGGCCCACAGCAGGCAGACACACGGAAACACACGAGGAAAAGCAGAGCCTTCTACAAAGCTCGGGGCACCCCCTTTCCTACAGCCACCCTGCTGAGAGCACAGCTCACTCTCTGCTATGCTTAGGCAGTATTTATGAAGTGCCAGGTCAATGAGCAACTAACTACAGGATGGCTGAGCATTTAACACCTTTACAGAAACTGAGGGTGAAAATCTGTCTTCCTTTGGACAGGTGTGCACAAAGATATTTTCACTGAAATGAGGCATATCTGCACAAAGAAAACTGAAACACTGCCTCACAACCCTAAATACGATTTAACACGGGAGTGGTTGAGGGAATGTAAAAAAGGATATTCCTTTCTGCCTTTTTAATTCCTCACTGCAGCGTTTAAATCAGACACGGCTACTGTCATGTTAATGGGTGTGAGCAGTTCCAAGGGCTGGAAGCTAACACAAATGTTTTCACTCCCACTCTGCTGCTGTGAATCAGCACAAGTCAGCAGTGACTGGAAGTCTACTTGGCAGACATTTAACGCAGGATTGGTGTTGGTGCCCAGCAAAACATGCCCAGATGATCAGCACCTTGGTTCTCAGCCAGAGCAGACACTGCAGGAAGGTGAGTGTAAGCGTGGGATAATCCAGCTCCCCATCCCAGAGGTGCATCCTTCAGACCCAGCTGGGCAGAATTGGGCGTAAGCCTAGAAAACATTTGTTCTGTTCAAAAGCTCTTCAAGCTGTGCACCAGCACTGTCACTCTTAAAAAACCCCATCTTGTCACTGAAGTGACAAGAGCCAGGCAAGGCAGTCTTTCTTTGGTGACCCAAGTGAGTCCCAGCATAGACACTGAGGTGCCCCTGGGCCAGCACAGCTCCAAATGAGCTCTGGCTGTCCCCACTCTGCCTCTGTGTGTCCATGGCACCAGAGAACATCCACTGCTGCTGCCACAGCTCTCACCCAGAGGAGGCTGAAGCAAAGAAATTCGGACTGTACTGGGCACCTCCTTGATTACTCAGTATAATAAATACTTTGACTGCAATTAAAGCATTGGTATTTCTTATACGTAACATTTTAGTATTTTTTCCAAAGCAATCAAAAACATGTTTCAAACATATATACATATATATTACATTTGATTGTATATTGTCTTTGTACAGAACTTTAAAAATGAGGAGCTGTGAAAAAACACAGAGACAGAAATTAACAATCCAGGAAAACTCCTATGCATTGTTCCAGGACCAAACTGAAAGATGCATATGATTTAAAAGAGAATTGCAACTGTAAACATTCATCACAGACAAAACAAATGTTAGTCACAACTCTACCACCTATAAGTGCAAGAATCTACAAGAAAAAGGGAAAAAATCAAGTAGTACTGCTGCTTCCTACTGATATGCAGGCATTTTTCAGCGCTGCAGTAAATGCACACACATAGTTTTGCATTACACTACAGGCATTTTCCATTTTTGAACACAGATTTGAAAAAAACCATTAAGTATCAGTGTGAGTACTTTCCTTGTTAAAGGCCACTGCCAGCTTGGTTTTTTGTACTTGAAAAAGAAAGCTGTAATATTTTTCGACTGGAACTCTTTCAATTAGAAAGTCCTTAACACATATATTTTTCAGCTGTATCAGAAATACATTTTTTTTCTGCTAAAAGCTAACTTATTACATAAAAGTCTGCCCAGTGCACTAATAAAGAGTTCTGTTGACTTCTTTAAGCTAAAGTAAACCCAGGTAAAATTTTAAACCATTTTTCAGACAGAAATCCAATTCCAAAATTGACAGTGTCTCCCGGTGACACGCAACTGTTTGCACGACATTAACTGCCTGCAGTGAAGTTTAGGCTGAGCTCTGTGATGCTGCAGGTTCTCTAATTTTGTAGGGAAACCTGGCCAAGTCCTTTGCTGAGCCAGCTGTGTGAATTCCCACAATGTGCATTTGTCAGCTGACTGCATGGTACATTAGGTAATTTTAAGTACTTTTCTGCTTGCACAGTTAATATACAATTTACTACTCAGTGAGTCACTGCGCCAAATCCCTCTGTAGTGTGAAGAAATCACCAAGAGGCAGCACAGGAGGGGAAGTTGGCCCAGCAGCATGAGGCAAAGGAGAGTAACTGCATTTCAAGATGTAGGGATTGAGCAGGAGATAGACAGGATGGGGGAGGCTGGGAAGGATGTCCTTAGAAAAGCCCTTCCTTCCCTCCACTGCCACAGAACTCATCTATCTGTTACAGAGGTTCCAGAAACTCTCTTAGTGAAGCTTTTGCCTTTTGGTCTTATGATCTCATAAGACCAAATATTTATTGAAGGCTTTCCCAGAATACCTTGTGCCCAATCTGTAATTTATAACCCCTCTCATCTGGGTCACTCCACAGAGGCCTTAGGTCATGCAGTCCTTAGAAGAATCCTCTTTTGCCATCTCCTGGTGTTCCTGTCCCGAGCTACAGCATTAGCTGTCCTAGCACACGCTGTCCCCAGGCCACCAGAGCCCAGGGGAACGTGCTGGCATGTTTAAACCAACTCCAGGGCACAGGCATCCTCCTCACACAGCTCCTCTTCAACCAAGGCTCTGCAATGAAACATGAATCTACAGACCCCACATCACCATTATCCAGTACAACCCACCCCCATGTCCTGTACTCTGGAACTGCTGGGGCTCCATTAGCACGTGGTCCCACAGAAATCATTCCCTGCCAGAGCTTGGTGCCACGAACAGACATGAACACACTGTGTTCTCTCCCACTAATCCTACCAGGACATCACACGTATCCAAATGCACCTCTGCACAAACTCTGCAGTTCTGTTTCTTCTTATGTTCTCCCAATATTCTCACAGTCTTAATTCTTAGAATACGGGGAAAATCAAGGAGTTTTCAACTGACAATTCTGTATAGATTTGAAAGGGCTTTTCAGGCATAGGAATGGCTCACCAGAGACTCTACCATATAAGCAGACTGGCCAGGGAACTGGGCTTAAGCAGCCCTGCATCACAAGTTCTCTCTGGGCATGGTCACACAAGCACTAACACTTATCTCTGAAACACATGGTGTAGGAGGTGCTGCACCGCCACAATCAACAGATGAAAGCACAGATAGAGCACACTGTAAGTCAGGTATACCATTGGAAATTAAATGGGCAGACTGGCATTTTGGGCAGATGTCCAGCTAGATTCCTAGAACTTTACAGGACCATTTTCCATGGTAACTACCTTTTTTGTGAAGCCATAAAATTGGTTAGTAAAGAAATTTCCCGGTATATTAGTATTTATTTTATACACACTGGCAAAGAAGGAAGCCTAAATTTACTTTTAGAAATCATATTAATATATAAAATCTGCATTTTTGTTCCTAGATCCCACTAATGAATCCATTTAAAAAACAAAGTGCATTTATGCACCATGAGAAAAGTTGTGTGTACATGGAATAAAAGTAAACACGCATAAGAGAAACCACAGCTTAGAGAAGATTAATAGATTATTGTCTTTCCACTCAGCTCTTTGAAGCTCACAAATAATATAACGAAGGTAACATAACTGAGTTTTTAATATAAATTATGAATTTGTTAAGGGAAAGGCATTATTTACTTAGTTCTGTCATTTGGGATGGTTTTTCCTTTTTAACAGAACCTTAAAAGCAGCGTCTCCCTTTGGAGGTTTTACTCCTTTCAAGGGTTGCTACTAATAAGCAGAAAAGTGGCAGGTTACTATCAATACTTCCTTTAGATGTACAGGATGAGGAAAAAGCCTTGGGAGTTTTTTCCTCCTGTGTGTCATAGCTAGTGAAACAGATAGTTTATCAGCTGGGATCCCACACTTACTCTACTCAATTTGAGAGCTCACTTCTTGGACACAGATGCAGAAAAAAGCCACAATTTGGTGCTTGCCTGACTTGGAGCACATAAGACTTGGTTCCTCCCAGGGAAACACTCAAGTGCTTCCCTTCAGCAGAATGCCTGAGTGCTGGGCTTACTGAAGCACACACAGAGCAATGCAAACAACTAATATCAAGGAACTCCATTCTTGCACGCAGTCTCATCAGTCTTAGTGGAGAAGCAGAACTGAGCAAGACCCACAGAACCACATACTTGTGGCAATGTGATAAGACTCCTAAAAGCAATCCACTTACCAAAACACTCTGACATTCCCCTTCTTCCTTTTCTCAGCCAACTAATACCAAGGCTGAATTTGCCCTCTTGAGAGGGTGTAACCCCAGCCTTGCCTTGCTGCTGATACTGGGATTTTCCCCCAGTGTCTCTCTCTTCTCTTCTGTCTTAACATCTGGGTAACATTTGGTGCACAGGCAAATCATAGTAATGTATGTAAACAGTGACAAACATACACAATCATCACCACTAGTAAATCCTGTTCAAATACTTGGAAAAAAGCAAACAGAGCTGATGTGCACTTCACTTGAATAAGGATATTTTAATGCTGGAAAGTCACAGACAGTGACAGAGTATAAAATGAACAGAGTGCTTTTAAGGCTTGTGGCTGTAACATAAGCCTAGGGAGAGCAGGAAGATGCTGTGAGAGCAGCTACTCAACTTTGTTGGCAGCTGCTCTGGTGGCATTTGCCAGCTGTTGGCATGTTTAGCCCCCTCATTTTAACCATGCAGAAAGCCAGTGCCTGTTTAACTCCAACACGATATGACCGCAATTACTTGCAATGTTTTGAGAGCACCACCTTTAATCAGTCGTATGCTTCCAAAACATTCGGATTTTGTGCTGAAAGTTTTCTGGGTCTTAACAAGTCTTTTACAACTTTTTTTATTCTTTAAGCTGAGGCCTTTCTGAAGAATTGTGCACCATATTTACAACTAATGGGAACCAAATTACAGAATAAACAGTACACATCCAAACTGAGAACATGGTACTTGCTACGGAACCAACCTTTTTTGAACATCAGAAACCTTTAATCCTTGCTTTGAGTTGAAAAACAATGACTGAAGGACTCATCAATCCTCAGCAGTTGCCTGTTATATCCAGGCAAACTCATTCAACCTACTCATCTCTGGAATATCATCCTGGCATAAAGTCACAGACTACAGAATCTCACTGTAACACATCATCTTCTCAGCAAATGATCCCAAAGACAGCTGACTCATGGTATGGGAATCAGAGGGGAAAAAATCCCCTGAAGGGACCAAAGGAGTAAGTAGGGAAAAAAAAAGCCACTTGCAATTTTTGCAGTATTCTGTAAATTCTTGGAAAAAAAAATTATTTGGATGACAGAAAATTAAACCCTCTGTTTTCCCTTTCATAAGACACAATTCAACACACACTCAACCTGGCATAAGGTCAACCTCACAAACCCAGCAGGAAAGGTACACCTGAACTCTCTCCCAGACTGGTGGTCTCTGAAGCACATCCAGTTGCTCTGTGGAACCACCTCTGTCTCTGAGCTGCCAAATGAACCCACATCCAAAAATCTACCCTGGTCTGTGCACCTCACGTGGCTGTCTTGTGGCCTCATTTTTCTTTGAACTAAATTCAAACCATAATCAAATAGGTGAAGGAAGATACTTTGGAAAACAGAAGTAGACAATGAAGCGAGTGATAAGTTTATGATAAATGAGAACAGCAAGTAGACAAAGTAATTCCAAATACCTAATAAAGAGAGGAGAAAAGCCAACACAGATCCAAAATGAGGACGATGAGTCAGGGAACCTGTTTTGGCTCCGTGAAACACTTCTGTTACTCTTTTCCTGCAAAATACTTCTGAACCAGTTCATCCACTTTGGAGGGTACCCTGTCCCAGCAGAACTACTTGCTGAAGGAACAACTAATTCCTTCCTTGAGCCAGATGAGTCCCGGCCTTGAGGATGTGTCTGCAGTGCCACAAGCAGCCCAACAACAGCTGTGCACTCAGGGAGTGACATGGGAGCAAGGCACTGCGGCAGGTGTGAGCAGAGCGCTGGTGGTGCAAGGGAATGAAAACAGAACTGGAGACTGCAGTCCAGCAGAAAGGAATTGAGGAGCACAGGAGAGGCTTTTGGTGTAACCAGCTCCAGAAAGCAAAGGGGATCAGGTGAGCGTGGTTGTGCAGCCATGCTGGTAGCCAGAGCTACAAGCTGACCCTGCTGGGAAGCTCAGGATTACAGGGAACTCCAGGGTGCTAATCCCCACTGAGGAAAGATTCTGGAGGGGAGAGGAAAGTATTTCTTTAAAGGGAATGGACACCATCTAGCAAACCTGAGTCTTTGGGAATTAGGATGTGCAATTCACAAAGGAAAGACTCTGCAAAATTTTTTAAATTGTTTAGAGATTATTTTCAGTCAGCTTACATGTAACCTACAGCCTAGCATGACTGTCAAAGGATGGAGACTGTAAAGGGACCCATTTGTCTAACTGCAGCACCAGAGGGCTGGGATGCAGAGCAGCCTGAGATCCCTGCCTGCCATCAAAAAATCCTTTCAGAAAACACCCACTGACAACAACAGCTAAAAAACCCTGCGTAGAAATACAAAATGATATATCCAAATGTATTTCAGTAGGAGCAGCATGGAAATTACCAGTGATATAATATGATGAATATGAATTCAACACAAGTGATCCAATAAATCATTTGCAGATATCACAGCTCTTTGATTATTGGTTTTTTGTAACCTTCACCTTGTCACCGTCTAAATTTACTATAGACTAAAGACTTTAACAAATCTCTGTGGATTATATTTTTTCCTATGGAACCAGAAAAAAATATTTTAAAATCTTTAAGTCCAAGCTGTACTCCCAACTCAACAAACATAAAACTTGTTTTTGTGACATGTAACATATTACAACCTGAAAAATAGCCATGAAAGCATTTTTGATTATTTCAGCAGCAGTCTCAATACCAATGACTTCTTTCTGGAACAAAGCTGAAAGCTCAGAAAAGCAGATTATCCCAGTTTGGTCATTTGTTACATCACGATTAGAGCCTTTTCCAATGCTTACATTCATACACATTTTGGCAAAGAAATTCACCATTTGTTTCGTTCTCTGACTAGGTCTATATGCAGCAACCTGGAATATACGAACTACCTTAATAAACTGTGAGAGGAGATAATTCCATTCTCAAAACAGATCTTTTTGTAAAAAAGTCCCGTGGATCTTTATTCTTGACAAGCATATCTATATCTTAATCCTATACCCAATGACACTGATAACAAATGGATCAAACTATCCTGTCCAGTGCCTGTAGTGATTCAGAGACGATTATTTCTTTCTGCAGCTTTCCAATTATAATTTGAAGGCAATATCTCCTCTTCCATGTTTCCTTACCAATTCTAAGCAACTAACAAACAATGCTAATCTAAGTAACATTTTTTAGTTTGCTAAGTAGAAGCAGCAACAGTACATTTTTGCTTGTTTTTTTCCTTAAAATACACTGTGCTACATTATTTACAGTCAAACTACTGTAAAACTCCTGCTAATTCCAGTGACAACATAAAAATACTTTGCAGTTCTGTATGTGGTGAAAGACTTTGGTTATACATACCTCTGAAAAGAAAACAGAGAGGATGACTAGGCTGATCCAGTGAATTACTCCTGCAAACTGGGAAGCACTTGAAACTGAAATTAACATAATACAACAAAGGGTCATTATAGTAGCAGAGTGCAACTTAGGTTTAGTATAATTAGTACTGCCACAACTTACATATGGTAAAGCTTGCTTTCTTAAATTTTGCAATGGAAGTACCAGAAAGAGGATGGGATGCAATGGGACATGGAACTCCAGCTCTGCCAGCTGCTCACCCTAATTCACCGTGTTAGCAGCTCTTCACTGGAGCTTTTACAGATACTCCTGCTGGTAAGCAATGGCAGACACACAGCTCAGGTCTTTGATGCTCTGCCACTGCTTCATGTTCTCACCCCATGCGCTGCTTTAGTACGAGATGTGTGACTAATTCCTGTGTACCTAAAAATCCAGAGTTAGGATTCAGTAAGGAAACAGAATGCTCTACTATCCGCACATTATTCCTCATGTTCAGTCTTTGACAATTTAGCTCAGATGATCAGTATTTTTCTGGAACACGTGCTTAAAAACTAGTGCTTAAAATGGGCTTCAAAATACATTTCATGCTGACAGAAAAATGCAGAAAGTTGACAGGGTCCACTAACTCAACTGATAGCAACTCCTACTCCCACATGCTCCCAAGTTTGGATTAAGGGACTGAAGAGAAAACATTCTCTCCTTATTCAGGGTATTTGTGAGTCTACCATCTCCACAGCAGACAGACCAGAGCAGTCTGTGCAGTCTTGCAGTGTTAGGGAATGACTGTGTAAGGCAAGCAGTGGCTGTGTGCATAGAGGTACAAGACTGTGGCAGAATTAACTACGTTCCAGGAACATACACTAAGTGAACAATTTTATTTTTAAATCAGAATCGATTAATATGGGAAGGAGAGGAGAGGGATGTAGGAAGAAATCAGGATACAAATAGAACTGAGTATGCTCTGCCACTGGAACTCTTGCTGCTGAAGCTCTTTTGGGGCTTGATAAGAGAGCACTTGCTGTGCTGCAGCTGAGGAACTACTTAAAGGTGAAACAAATCGGCAAAATAAAATAGAATAAAGTTTTCTAAGGCACTATCTTTATTGGGCAGCCTGAAGAACTGGAAACCCTTTGGATGCAGTTTTTCCAACAGGGGCCGATTGAGATAAAATGCTCCAGCTGCCCCCTAGCGACTAAAAAAGATACAGCAACCACGAATTTGGGACGAAAATTTATCCTGAACGCTGAGTGACCATTACAGAAGCTCGTAGTAGAAGCACTTCCTTTCAGTGGATGTTGTTCCCTCTGATTTCCTGGCAGATACACACTGCAAGGATGTGTACGTGATGCTGTTGGTCTGGGCAAGCCCCGAACCCCGCGTTACTGAGGCACTGCTGCAGCACAGGCACTGATCCCCTTGCACAGCTCTGCCCGGCCTCAGCCAGGGCCCAGGGCCGGCAGCCCAGGAGCAGGGCTTCTCAGCTCCACGCTGTTCAGCAAGGCCTGGTGCCTTCTACATATGCACCTACTGCAGCTGACTGCAGAAGGAGGGCAGTACTAACACGATTTCCTGAGTTCCTTTCCCCCAAAACTGCTGAAGATGAGGAATGGATAGCATGGTCTGTAGTTCTGAGGTGTTGGAACCTGCCATAACCCTCCTTTTTTTTTTTTTTAAATGAGGTACAAGTGAGTTAATGCTCATCTATTTCTGCTTTTGCAGAACATCACAAGGTATTGAGATGTTACTCTGTTATTGCATGCGAGGAGCTTTGAAGACAGACTTAAAAAACCTGATTACAGGACAGAGACCTAAAACAAAAGACTTACTATATGTCCCTTGCTTTCTGGGGTTTCTAACTCTGGTATGCACATGCTTTGTGCTAAAATACCCTAAAAGGTCTCTGACCTTTTCATGTGTGCGTCCTACAGTTTGCAAATGGTGTCTGCCTCTGAAACCAACAGCTTTGTGCATAGGAGAAGTGCATCATGCAACCAAAGACTACCCTGATAGCAGGAGAGAAAAAATATGCTCTAAAAATATCACAGCCAAAGAATACACCAGGTTTCTTTTATTGCATTTTTTTGTTTGTTTGGTTTTCTTTTAATAAAGGGAAGCTTCCTAAGTAATTACAGTCTATAGCATGGATTAGCAGTTGTTGTTAAGGACAGAACTGGAAGTGATGTGCTGTGAGGTATCCTAATGCACTGCTTGGTTTTATAAAGAATAAGGAACTCTTTAAAACTGTAAGAACATTTTGGAGAAACATAGTTATGGGCTAATGGGTTTTCAAAACCTTAATGTGACACACATCCCTCATAAGGCACAACTGGAATACTTGTATCAGCATCACCCAGCCAGCCTTTTTCTGATTTAAAACAAGATAGAAGGTATTCAAACTTGGCAAAGGCAAAAAGCCTCATGGCATGATTCATTAGTTAAAATGTAAAGTAGTAACACAAGTGGAATGGGTCCTGAGAAAATCCATCCTGGCAGGGGCCACCTCTGAACAGTGAAGTCACCTGGCTGAAGCAAACACCTACTGGCCATGCACAAGGTGTAAGCTGTAGCACTTTCAACAGTGTCATATGCACCAGACACACAGAGGAGCAATGATGCTTAAAGTAAAGCTTTCTCTAGAAGATTCTTCAGAAAATAAATGGTGAGAAAACGGGTGCTTCCAGAGGAGAGTAACCAAAACTGTTAAAACTCAGAGAAACCAACAGTCTTTAAACTCTTTGACTCTACAGGAAGTGAAAATTCTCTATATAAACAGAAAGATGTGACACCTCAATAAATATTGTTGAAAGCTTCTTCCTTGTTCAATTCTTAACGACTTACAATTAGCATTCCTGACTTTTTTGAAAGTGGCAGGCTCATCCAAATCCCGGACTTCCTCATCCAAAAATGGTGAGTGACCAGAGACCAGAGAAAATAACAGCTGTAATGGAGTGGCCATGCTAAGAACAGTGTGTGCAGTATGGACAGATGGGTGCAAATGGTGAGCAACAGTGTGGAATGACACACAGTCATTTATTCATCTTACAGAGCTTATGAAATGGCTGCAATCATCAGTGAAGTCCCTGAAAGTCATCTTAATACAACTGCAATATCTGAATCTTTACTCCACTACAATCAATTGACAAATTACAACAGTAAAAGGACTTCAACAGAATAAAAATTTGGTTTGTTCAGTTTAAAGCTGCCACAGAAGACACCAGACCATGACTCTTTTGTGCTATGTAATCTTGCATTTATGGGATTGTGTGAACCCCAGCTGCCATTTCAACACATCTGAGACTGCATGGAGATACTAGAGGCTGCTCCTCAACATTTAGCACAGGGGAAAGTGTAGGTGGTGTTTGTGGTCAGGTCAACTTTGTATCATAAAAGAAAAAAGAAAAAAAAAGAAAAAAAGGGGTGGAATGGAGGAAAAGAAGAGTAGGGGGGAAAAAAAAAAGATGAATTAGGAAGCAAAACAGCAGCATTAAAACTTCCATTGTGGAACCTGTGTAGAGTGAATTCAGATAAAGCAAAACTCCATTTAAGCCATTATTTCACTCACAGTGTGTTAGCAAAGTAGAATGAAAATCTGTATCATTTCAGCGCATTACAAGCTAGAAGGCTCTGACTTCAATTCCTATCCACTTGAGCAGAAGTAAATTAGTAAGAGGTAACACCAAGTACCCTATTTATTTTTGTATGTTCATCACTTTTGTATATGCACATGTGATGGGTATCAGATTAATGATGCACAGATTTTTCTTCTGTGCATATGTAATGTGTCCATAAAGGACAGAGCTTTTCAAGTACTAATGACAACACGAGTGAATCTCTGCATGTACACTTTGCTTGCATCCTCTGAAAATTTGTCCTGTACTGAATTTGTTATTTGACCTGGATTTGGTGAGAATAATAAGAGAGAGACTGACTTCACTATACCAGGGTTCCACAAGAACACATTTCTTACCTAGCCTAGTAATCATTTAAATGGTAGGAAAAACCCCCAACATCCTCCCCCCTTCAAAAACCTCCCAGCAAGTTAAGCCTTTATTTCATCAAACTGTAAAAAAAAAAAATTAAAAAAAAAAAATCAAAATTAAAAAAAATCCTCCTACTCACACTGGAGAAGCTTTATATCTATTAGGAGTTCCAGAGTCAGAAGAATCACCACCAATACTACACAGGCTACCAGGAAACTGTTGAGACTTGCACTGAGCAAAAATACCTGCCACACAGCTGCTCGTCTCCCACAGCACGGTTTTAGCCAGTTAGATCTAAGGAAATAAAATTAAGGGAAAAACAAGAAAAGAAAAGAAAAGAAAAAAGAAAAGAAGAAGTGAAAAAGGAAAAGAGCTAAAGAGCAGTGAACTCAAAATTTTAAGTTCTGCTGTTATGGATACACTCAGCAATAACGTACAAAGACTTTGCAAAGTTCACTTTCACTGGTTTCTTTACCAAGAAAAATATAAGAAAAACCTTCGCCCTGGGATCTCCCCAGCTCTGGAGTGTACTGGTGTCCAAGTGCCTTCAACGTACTGAGTCATGCAGCCCTAATTATCATACACACATTTCTACTTTCTTCCTGTCTCACTAGTGTTCATGTGCTCTTATTTTGACATACATGCTGCATTCATTTATCAGTGAGGACTCTGCTATTTAGAAGTTAATGACTTTTTTTAAAGGATTTCTCTGCTACTGAATTTTCTGGTCATGCACCTTTATCACTGCTCTACTATGAGCCAGATCTGACAAGGGCTGCCAAATTTGGGTTGCAACAATCAGTCCATGACATCATGGAAAAGAACAACAGGAATCTGGAAAACACCAAAGAATAAGCTCAGTGACTCCACAGCCACACTTCATAGTAGCAAAGGTACGCAGCCTGGCAAAGCGTCAAGCCTCTAGCCAAGGCTCTCTTGCCCGGCTATTTGTCCAACTCTCATCAATCTGTTTGTGGATCAGGCCAACAATTACCTTGCCAGAGTTTGGGGGGACAGCATGCACCAGGGACCGCTCCCAAACCTAGTTTGGATGAGGTCACCCTTTCTCAGAGGAAAAATAAGGTTTAGGCAGGATGCAAGAAGCTGTGAGGAGGCTGAGTTCTGAGGACCAGAACTCTGGAGGGAAGCTGATGAAGCAGTAAACGTTGCACTAGTGTTGTGCTAATGCAGATACACATTTACAAGAGGGTTGCTAAAAAATATTTTTTTTTTCTTTTAGGAGTATTGGTAATAGGAGTAACAGTAGCAGGGACTTCAGAAGCATAAAGAGCATCCTGATACTGTTTATCTCCTAACTCCTCCCCCTCAGTGTCACTTTGATGCAGTCTCACATCATTTCTCATCACAGTGTTCTGCAATGTTCCTGTACTGGCTCACCTCAGAAAGTTTGGATGAGATGGTTGCCTGACACTTCAGATTTTTCAAAGCACTGTAAATACACATCAGGTAATGAAAAGCTGACATGATTTATTAACCAGGGTTTAAAAAGCTGCAAGTGTGGTGCAGTAACCCCACTATCTGACCGAAATATCAATACACAGAAATCAGAGGTGTACGAGAAGATATGACGATACTGATCAATTCCTAATAACCAGCTCTAGACTCAATAACTCATATTATAATCAAACACTTGGAAAAACGTCACAAAATGTTCTCTGACATACTCACAAATGAGGGAGAAAGCGATGCCAAGCAGTGCTCAGAGACTCGACACTTTCAAGCAGCTTCTCAGAATTAAGCATATCAACAACACTTGTATTCAGATTGCCTGATTGCCTGACTGTAAAAGACCTCCTCAACTGACTCTCAAAGCTTCAAGGAAGATTTGACAAGTGCTACTATCAGGAACTTGCCCTTACGTTAAACTTTGTTATGGCTCCAGCCTGAATACAGAATGCACTAGATTTTAAATAGGTTGTATTAAACATAAGGCAAAAAAAAGGCATTGGGACAGGGCCTTTTTGCCAACTTGATCATTTAATGGATTTTATTTTACATCATCTCAAAAGAGGATAACTTGTTTTTAATGCAACTATGATTTTGGGCGTAGGATTGGGGTTTTTTAGATATTTCTAAAAACAGTGAGGGGGGATGGCTCTGTTCAAACATAACAGGCTTTAGTCCTATTCTCTGTTTATCTTCCCTTTTCCAAAAGACCCATTATGCCAGTAGTTTAATATTGCAGGGCAACTTTTCCTATTCACAGAATCATCAGTAGAGGGCCCAAGTACCTGCCTTTAAAAGCTCTGCATAGTTAAGATTTTCAAATATACCAAATGTACCAGTAAGAATAAACCAACTGTAATACTTGGCATACAATTCACATAACCATGATAATTGTTACCTAAGCTATTAATTACTTATAGAGTCCTAAATAACATGGATTTATTCTGTCTGTTCAGTAATATTACTCAATATTAACACCAATTCTAAAAGCTTCTGAATGAACTACCAGTTCACAATTGAAAAAGCAATCAGCTTAAGAGGTCAAGTGCAGCTCACCTGCATATTTCCACCTGTATCACACTCACAAAAAGTCATATATAAAGAAGTCACACTCATATATAAAGTGATTTCAAAGACATTAATGTATTTGAAATTTAAGCACTGAAGAACCACCTTCAGTGCTGTATCCTAACTTGCTACACCAAGGTGAGTTAGTTGAACACTTGGCCTGTGGATGGCCAGTGACCAGCACCTGCACACCACTGTCTACAGGCTGACATGCTAACCACCCTGACTCCTAATACACAAATCTCACCTCTTTCACCCTGGAACCCGTTTTAGCAGAGTAGTCTCTCTCTCTCCCTTCTGATGTGCAAGGGCTCATCCATTCAACAGATGAGAAATATGGTTTTGGAGAAAAACAAACCCCTACCAGAATTAGTGTGGGTTTAAACTTACCTTCCAAATTCTAGCCATTTCACCTGTGACATTGCAAAGCTACACTTAAAATTTTAAGCTCAGATCAGAAAGTCAGCTACACAGAATTTTCAAAAAGCACAACAAATCAAAATATAACTTACACAGCTCATAAATTTATGAAGAGATTCCGTACTAACCATAGACAAGTAAAAGACCTTTTCCCCTCACTTCAGACAAAAAACCAAATCAAAACCCCACAAACTAGTAAAAAAGTCCCTTATTTTGTTCAGAGAATAAGTACGCCTTCTATTGGTGTCCTGACCATTTTAGCTTGAACTCACAGACAAGTTTGACTTCGGAAAACTTTCCTGCACGACTTCAAACAGGTTCATCAGGTATTTCAACTACCTTGTCTCTACAACAGAAATATTGTTTATCTTTCTTGCAATGCCTGGATGAAGTGAATAAATGTGCTAGCACGGGAACTTTTTAACTGTTGGTGACATTGGGCTGTAAAGTTTTGTTCTGAGACATTAATATGTATTTAGTGGAATTTTACTGGGGTAATTATTTTTAAAGATACTTTCACACATGGCTTTGTGCAAAACCAATCTGTCATCATCCTGTTAGTCTTACTAATAAACAGCTTGGAAAAAAAAGAACATAAGGCAAAACTGGGAAAGGTTGAACATATTTATCTGGTAAGAAACCACTACAAACAGTTTTTTCAAGCTGTTAACAGCTGTCACTGTTTCTATTTTCTGGTCTTGTAAACAAATACCCCAAAATCTGCATTATACCTTACCCAGTCTTTTTTTCCTTTCTTTTGGCTAAACAGCAAGTGTTTGCACCTCACAAGATGGTTATGATCAGAAAACAGAAGGATGGATGGGATCCAAATTGCTATCTGAAGGAGCAGAAAGGCCATGGTCAGGAAGTGACAGGAACACAGGCTAAATAACAATACAAAACCTGGCTGAGACAACACAGACAGCAGAGCCTCACAGCAAGCTGCAGGGAGCAGCTGGAGGCCTTGAGCAGCTAACTCCAAGGAACACACAGAGCTCTGCACCTCTTTTCTGGACTTCTACAAGCTTGGTTTAACTACAGAACTTTAACTACTGAGAACACTTTCATATTTTGCCCTCCTGAAACTTGTACTATTTCAAACCCCATGGCATTCCTTGGAAGACTCCTGCAGAACTCTGCTGCTCAAATGGCAAGAGATATTCCCTCTTTTTTCTCCCTAAACTCACCCATGGTCAGTTTATACACACTCATTCTTGTGCCAACATTATTCTTTAGCTTGATTAGGTCTTTTCCCTAGTTGGCATTTTGTCCATTATGCATTATACACAGTAATGGCAGCCACTTGTGTAATTTAATTAAAGTCCATGCTTTTTGTAGAACAGACACTCAGTTTCTGTTAACTATCCTAGCAGCCTCTTCTGCATGTGAATACAGACAACTGGAGCAGTAGATAATATTTTGGAATAGGCTTAATTAATTACATGAATGCTTCCCAGCTCTATTTGAAGTACTTGAAGCTTTCTAGGATCATTTGTGCTTTCTTTATAGGTGTGTATCACACCATTTGCTCACAGACACCCTGTGATTACCTGGCCTTCTACTCCTCTCACTAGAAAATTGCTTATTAGGTTTTTCCTTTTTATGTTAAGATCTTTAGCGAAATATTAACATCAGCCTCAAAAACTCCCTTTAAGAAACGTAAGAACAGCCATACTAGAACATACTGAACAAAGGCTTGGCAACCTGTCTCCAACAGCGGCCATGAGCAGATGTCTCAAGATGACTAAGAACATAGCAAACGTATAAATCCTTCCCCTTAACGTTCTCAGCATCCAACTCTTTTCCATTTGGTCACTTCCTGAGACAGATGTGTTTTCTCAGGTTACACTTAGTAACTTTCAGTGAATTTCACTTCCACAAACCCGTCCAACCTCCCGCTGGGGGAATAAGCTACTCTCAGCCACACATCCTTCAGAAAGTAGCTTCAGGCATCTACTGCCCTCTGTGCCAAGAGCAAATTCTTTTTCTTTCTTTGGAACTGGGTCTTAATCTATTAATGCACCTTTGAGACTGTATTGGGAGGGGGTGTGTGAGTGTCAAACCTATTCTAACCTCTCTGTGTCACAGACTTTGTAATATCAATCAAATCTCAGTCAGCCTTCTCTTCTCCAGACTGCAGAGTCCTAGTTTACATAGTAATCTCCAATGGAAGTTGTATCACATCTTTGATCACTGTTTTCCTTTGATTCTTTTCCAGTTCTTTTATATCTATCATATCCGTGTTGACAGGGACCAGAACTGCACTCGTGTTCAAGACGTGGGCAAAGCCTGGATATATAGAGAGGCACAACAGCAGCCTCTCTTTTATTCTCTGCTCCTTTTCCTAAGCAATCCTAAACTCCGATTTCTTTTAGATTGCTGCTCAGCATTGAGCTGATTTTTTTTACAGACTTGTCTTCCAGACAAATATTCCTCTTTTCCACATTTCCCCTTTGTCCTATTGTTTACCCATATTTCAATTTTTGCCCCAAGCCATATCTCCCCCAACTTAGACAATTAATTCCAGTGTCGAGCCAGACAAATTAGACCCATGTCACTTCCAGTCTCCAGTAAAGAGCTTTGCAAACAGTGATCTGTGGGCTACAATTGCTACATTTCTACCCACAAAAACTACCTGGGAAAAGCAAGTTCTGTTGGAAAAATACAGAAATATCTCCAAATCAAAAAAATCTAAAAATCGCTGAGCTAGAAAATTAATTCTTTGTCTTACTTACAGTACTGCTCTCTCTACCAGTTGATAAAAGACATGGGAGGGACACACTCAAAGCACTTAGGTGCTGGGATAAACACAGTAATGAGCTATTCTGGAAAACAAAATTTCCAAAATGAAACACTTAAAAGGCTGTGTACGGAAACAAATTTCCAAATCACTGAACACCCCAGTAACATAGCCCAAAATTTCATGTTTTCTCTGCTGAAGAGCTGGGGCACCTCACAGGTTCTGTTGAGCTGAATGCTCCTTTTCTGCTGCAGTGCAGGTCTGTTTTGGACCACAGCACCGAGAGGAGCAGTGACACAGTACTGCACAAAGAACACATCAGCACTACAGTCTCATCCATACATCCTCATGTTAGGATTCTGCACCATCTTTCTGGATTCAGACTATGACTGGCAGCTAAAACTAAATTACAGATCACTTTTGTAAATGCAAGGAGCTTGAAATACATGAAATAGTTGTGCCCTCCAAAACCTTTGCACTTTATCTTGGGCTTGGACTTCATTATTCACCATGCATCCAGGATCTGCATGAGGTGCACAAAACTTTTCAGAAAAGGGACTATTTTTAATTATGCCACCAGATAAAGACAAGAAAAGCAGAAAACGAGAAATGTGAGCACTTGTTCTACTCAAGTTCTTTTAGATAAAGCACCTTTAAGCTTTGTAGACAGCACAAGTAAAATATCTCAAAAAGATCCAATACCTGAAATATGAATATGAAAACCAAAATAATGGCATCTACCACTTGGTACAATTACAGAAGACAGACTGAAGGAACAGACATCTTTTTTTTCCAGGATGGGTGGATACATTCACCAGCAAGGTCTTGGAACCAGTTTGAAATGTGAGCTCACAAGTCTTCTCTGTGTTAATTTCTGCATCTCTGTAGATCTCTGTTCAGTTTTGGTTCCCTTCCTGTTCAGTTTTTGTTCCCTTCCTTTCTTTCTCTCTCTCTCCTTACAGTTTTCTTTTTTTCAGATATTCCCACTATTTAATGCACTTTCTAGCCGTGACCAAACAAATCTAAGGCTATGAACAGATGATCATAAATTATTAAATTACAACAGCGTGACTACTTACAGCTAATGTCAAATGAGTCACACTAACTGTGTGAACTCACAAACTTTCCAGCTTTTGATGTAAAACACAGTATTTGAAAGCACCTTCATGTTTCAAATGTTTAACATTAAAACTCAAGAGCTGCAATTTAAAACAAATACAACAATTAATTTAGAAGTTGGTGTATATCTCTCCCCCCTTGTTTCTCAACCCCCAATAAACACAGATCTTTATCAAGAGAGAGGCTCATTGTCTATCTGCACACACACAAATATATAGCCTGTAGTGTAACTATCTTTACATTTTTTATAATTTATTGTGATTGATACCTCCTAACTGGAACTTACAGAACATATAGGAAGGAGAGCTTTTCCCTATCCATGTATTACTTTCTGCATGTTGTCAATTTTTCTGCTATTCTCCATCACTTTTATTGGACTTGATGCAAAAAAAGTAGTAGAGAGAAACTATTTTTTGAAAAACAGAATACTTGACTGGAAAAAAAAAGAAATTAAGAGTGGCATTTAAAGCAATGCTAACATTGAAAAACCATCTCACCTTTCTGGGTGATTAGTCTCCTTAAAGAAACGTTGGCATACTCTTTTCATGCAAACTGGGTTCAGCGCAGTCACAGCCTCTCCAGTAAATTCAGGACAACACATTTTGTGTTTTGTTTGAGGGTTTCAGGTAGAGCAGAATGGTTTTTCTTGCCTGATTACCCTTTCACTACTTACAGGTGTACATCAGGGACAGGCTTAATGTGCCGCTAATCTGAAGTCCTTTCTTTGTTGCTTAGCACAGTGATCAGCATTGTTATCTAAATTTCTGACAAAACCAGCTCAAACTGTCCACAAAATTCCTTCAACAACACCAACAGACAGGAACTGACTGCCACAAGAATTTGATATGAAAAAGCAAAGACCTATCAAACTGCACAAAGTAAGACTTTTATTCCAGTATTAAAGTCATAGGAATGTCAGCTTACATACGGCCTGTCTAACAAGTTAAAGACAGACCATAATTTTCTTTTTCCTTTCCCTTTTTCTTGTCTTGTGGGTAGCTAGTGTGATGCCATCTCACAGTTTCCAGGCACACTGAGAGGGTTACAACCCACCTCTTCCTGGCTGCCTATTAATATCGGCTTTATTAAGAGAAACATTCTCGCAGAGGAAACAAAAAGCTCCCCTAGGTAGCAATCAGGTCAAATTTGTGCTTGGACCCTGAACACCTTGTAGCCTTTAAGAAGGAAAGGTAGAGGAGAACCTTGTGTGCACCTCGAGGTACACACAACTACACTGCTAAATCAGAAGACTCCTTTCTTGCCCTCTCGTTCATCTCTAGTCTGATGTCTCTCTTGCTGCTCCATGGAAGAAAATGAAGACTTACTGATGAATGTCCAGAGTAACCATGAACTAGTGACTGTGGACAATTATGCTGTCCAACAAGGTTGTGGATACATGCAGCTTGTAACAACCACCCAGTCTTGTTCCAGCACTGGGATGTGCCAGAGCCTTGCAATTAGAACGACTACAGCTTGGCTAGATCAGCTGCAGGTCTAGAACACAGCCACACAGAACACATGCAGGTCCACGCAGGCTGGCACCTTCCCTGAAATTCTCTGGGAAATGAATACAGAAAGTAACACATGGAGTCTGCAGCAAAAGGCAGGCTTCCAGGGAATGGAATCTTTTATACTCTCTGGCATTAGCAGTATCTTCTGGTATCTCCACCTGCACTCTGTACAGCAGCACTGGGGTAACAGAGCCTCAGTTACAAAGATGGATGCTGGCAGAAACTACAGGGATTTTTGACATTTTCTGCCACCTCCTGTGCTGCCCTCCCCACATCCCCCTCTTTGTAGATAAGGGAGATGTGGCTGCCAGTTCCTGTATCAAACTGATCTGACCCACCCTACCTCCTTCTCACTCGGATTGAAGCCAGTCACAACTAACAAGGCCATGGGAAAGAAACTACACCACATTCATAAAACCAGACATATTCCCAACCAAACCAGGAGGTGGCACAGGGATAGCATTTTACTTCTGCTGCTGGGCTTCTGAAGCCCAGCTCTGCTCCTAAATTTCTCACGGCATCAGCTGTCATGAATGCTTCTGAAAGGAAGAAGCCAACATTCCCACAAGGCAGCTGAACATACTCGGCCAAAATGCATTGGGATGCCCAAACTTAAGCTCTGAACATTCTTCAGAGAATGTACTCTACAGCTGGAAGGTCTGGATGGCACCTGCTTATTTCCATTGAGACTGACAAAGCCACAAAAGAAGTCTGTGTGAAGGAAGAGATGTCTGCTGAGGAAAAGGATGACAAGCCTGTTTCCATGCTTAAGACTGCAAAGCTGCTCAAATGGTTACAGTGAGAGATCTGTGCCCTTTGGCACAGTGAAGAATTGGAGTTTCAGATCATAAAAATCTATAAAAATGCATATTTGAACTAAACTGGTATTGACTCAGCACCAAAATAGCCTGAGGGTTACACCTGCATACTCAAATTAATTTTCAAGTGCCTCTTTTGCTATGCAGGGTATTTTATGTTGCAGTTGTACCGTACTTACATAACCCACTCGAAATGTATTTCCCCTTGTCTGGAGTAACAACTTTTTGGAGAAGTCTCAAAGTCCAATTTGGAAAGAAATTAAAGGCAAGAGCCTTCCCCAAGTCTTGCTTCCTGACTACCACACAGAATACCTGCTGAGCTGAGATCAAGCAGGTCTCTGCTGATTACAGAGCACAGGTTAAAACGCATTGAGCTGTTAATAAATGGAGGCTTATATAAAGTCTTTTAAAGTCTTCAGCAGTGAGCATTCTATATGGCTCACTGGGAAGTGTTCTCACTGGACCTTACTGACAGGGGAGTATGTGTTCAGTGTGACACACAGGGAACAGCAGTCACAGAATCAGGGAGGGCAGGCACCAGCACTCACCTCATCTCTGTCCCAAGGGATGTTAAATATAGTGTTATCAGTCCTGACAAATGCATCTTCTTGAAGACATCCAGCAATTGTACCTCTATCCCCCTCCTTCCCACACATATCAGCAGTCTACCCCAGCACTTTGCTGCCCTCACTATTCTCTGCTGCAATTCAAGCTTTTTACTTCTTGTCCTAAACATCATGGAGATCAATAACAGGCTGTTCCCTTCCTCACTGAAGTCTCTTAGAAGCTCCCCTCAAAGTCTCTTCTTCATGTGAAACACCGTTATTTCAATCAGTACTCCATGGCAGGTTTTCTGAGCCTCTAATCATTCTCACTGCCTTCCTCTGGATTCTCTCCAGTTGACCCAAATCTTTCATAAAGAATTTAGTACAGCAGTCCACCTACAGCCACTTCAAGCCTGAACAAGGCATAAGGATGACTTCTAATGTCCTGTAGGACAACAATGCTACATAATCTGACACTGGGCTCTGTTTGGGCAAATGCTATGAACTGATTAAGATCTTTTATTCTAGTAAACCTGGAACCATCGTTCTACAGGAGCAGTATGTATACACTGTGTACATTATCAAAGACAATGTTCTCACATAAGCAAATGACAAAATTCAAATTACTGGGTGACACGTACACTATCTGTCCTGGAATCAGCAGTACCAGATATTATCTCTCAGCCAGGAGATTTACAGCTATGTACAAGAATCACGACAGTCAACTCTTGCCATCCTGAAATACCTTTCTAAAGGACCTTTCACCTGACCATTCTGCTTGTCTGACAGGCTAGATGTTTCATCTAGTTTTTCCTGAGATAAAGCTTCCAGACTGTGGTCAAACAGTAGCTATGAACCACTTAAAATGATAAACAACCCTAAAGCAGCCCAGATTAGTGATACTAGAAAAAGTCACTTCCATCCTGTGACAATGATTTTACACAAGAGTTTGAGGACAACTGGCTGCACTTCTCCAGCTTAAGGTTTCCTGTTTTACAGGCCATGAAATTCCTGTAACCTAAAACCACACAACAAAAATCTGCCCTTTGTACTTACCCTTCTCTTTGGTACTCCTCATCCAAATTTGACAAAAGCTGGGACCCAGCCACAGACAGATCAAGTGCAGCTAAAGGTAGATCTCGATAAGCAAAATTAACGAGCTGCACAGGAGCAATGCTTTTGGTCTCTTCTTCCACTTGTTGGGAAATGATCTCAACTTCCGAAACACCGCCTTCAATTGTAGGCCTGAAAGCGCAATAAACACACGTATACACATAAAGAAATATAAATGAGCAAGCAAGTAAAAGTTAGAGACAAGAACTTCATAGAATCCTAAAGAGCCCGCAACTTAAAAGGCCTCTGCAAGGTCATTGAGGGAGGTCATTAAAGAGACAGATCAAATCCCTCCAAACTTTAGCAGATCTCACTGTGATCGACAGAAACCTCACAAAGGAGAACAATATTTCGCTCTGCTGAATCTGCTTCAAAAGCACTAAATATAAAAGGCTGTGTTATAAACAAACAAATCCAGAAAAAATGCATGAACCCAAAAGGAAAATATTTGTGCAAAAGAGAAAGAAGGCATGTAACTATGCCAACTAAAGACTTACTGCTTTGTAAGTTAGATCAGTGAGCAATAAACAGCTAGGCTTATTAATTATACACAAATCAACTGTTAATTAATAGAGGCAGTTTGACCCCTCTTCCACTGTAGATTTGAATACTGATTCAATTAGTTTTGATGGATGGCAGCTTTGTTACGCTCACCTAAAAAGGATCATTCTGTTACAAGTTA
This sequence comes from Gymnorhina tibicen, assembly GCA_013399875.1. Taxonomy (NCBI): domain Eukaryota; kingdom Metazoa; phylum Chordata; class Aves; order Passeriformes; family Artamidae; genus Gymnorhina; species Gymnorhina tibicen. The sequence goes on along the minus strand of VXAZ01004636.1, from coordinate 2,444,212 downwards.
TTTCAAAATAGTTCTGAAAGGGAACAATGATTCAGAAGAATTATGGCCTCCTCCATAAAGATTATCTTAACTAACCTTATGTACAGCTTCTAAATCTGATCATGTATTCTTATAGCAGCCCACTAACACTAATGGAAACTCCAGGAAGGTAAAAACAGTCTGACAATGTGTATGTCTCCCACATTTAGAACAAGATACTCCTTCTGTAGGAACTTTATCCGCTACCATTACTGAGTGCATGCACAGGATGACTTGGCTGTAGGACACAGCTTGCAAGTCAAGGGCTGATCTGTGCAGCACCCAGCAAAGCTGCTGGCCCTCTTTGATTCCAAGTAGGTGCAAGCACAAACTTCTCCACCTTTCTTCCAGGGGGAGCCTGGTAACTTTGGAAGAAATCTCAGGGCTACTGTCAGAGATTTTCAACAGCAGGTGTGAAGATACTCTTTTTCCATAGGGACACAGTTAAAAAGTTCTTAGCACCCTGTGCTATTTGAGTGCAAAAACTGCATTGGTGATTTTATTTTAAAGAAGCTTATTAAAATCTTCCAGCAATTTAAGAAACATGATTAGTAGTTCCTTTTTTTTCCCCCAGAAAAGAATAATTTAGAAGACCACTTAACTGGTATATCTTGTATAAGGATATCATTTAAGGATGTAGGTGAAGGAACTAAAATTCTCATGTTGAAAGTTTCCATTGGTCAGAGTCTCACCATTAGACTAATTTGTTCAGATGGAAGATATTACTCTTGAATTAGAAGGAGCTAACTGCTGCCAGAATTACCCAAGAAAGTAAAATGCTGTTATATGTAGAGTATTTGGCAGGCAAAGACTGCAGCTGTGTCATACTGTGGCAGAAAAAGAAGGTAAAAGGAAGTACTATTTAAACAACCTAAAAGCTTTTATTTTATTCATGTGTAACTAATAATGGAAAGTAATGAGATTCTTTAATTTCCAACAGAAGTGTATTCCTCTGTAAACAATCTGAAATCAGAAACCCAGAGGTAAGAGCTAATTTTAGCAAGAATTTTCTTTGATTTTCACCCTTAGTGCCATCCTGTGGATGTTTTCCTTTGTAAGTCCAAGCTGGTTCAGTTTTGCATGAAAGAGCACACAATGATCAAATTTCCAGTATCATAAAGGGAAAAGGAAATTAGTTGGTGCAGCCTTCCCTCCCCAAACAGTACTGAGTTTCTGTATTCTTCCTAGACAGAGCAAATGACAGATATAGTCTGATTTGATTGAGAAGAGAAACAGACTACTGTTGGCAGACAGCTTTGGTAGCAGGAAAAAGATAAACAGATCTAAAAATCACATAACATACTAGTTTTCAGCCACTGCCGTTAGTAACACATCAGACATATTTACAGCATCATTCATGTATTTTCTGTTAATTCACACCCTTTAGACAAATACAAAACCTTCCTGAAGTCACAAAATCATTCTTCTCCAGGCAGCAGAGCTGTTCCCTTCCATTTAAAGTAAGTTGTATCACACGGTACTTACTGAGGATTGGTCATGTTGGAGGATGCAATCAAATCAGCAGTGGTTCCAATATTTAACTACTTCCAGCTGCTCTGCATAAAAGTTCTAGCCTTGCAAGATTAGGTCTCTGCAAGAAGCAAAACAAAGTAATCTAAAACACAGCTGAAAGAAATCCAAAGGGCTACACTGACTTCTGTTGTCATGTTGCAAATGTGTCTAATAGTTTAATTCCCTCCATGATTCTTTTTCAAAGTGTTTTTATTCCAGGTTAATTCCTCCATATTATGGAAGCTGTACAGTTACAGTGCGTTTACTTTTACACATAGACACATACATAATTCCACAAGAACACAGGTCTTGCTTTAAACCACTAGATTGTTGAGAAAGATAACCAAGATCAGAGGGGGAAGCGGATTTTCAGAGAGAGCTCATGGCTTCAGGAGTGTAAATTCTATTGGAAGACAATTTTTTACCATTTTTTATACTTTCTAAACATGAGCATTAACATTGTCAATGAAGTCCGGGGCTTTGTTCTCCATTTTCCAGTTTGAACTGTTCCCGACTCCCTTTGCTACCTTAGGAAGTCTCTTCCAGAAATTAATTCATGTTGTCAAACATTCTAGATGGGCTGTTATCAGGATAGTATTCTGACCAACAAAACCCAGTAACACATTTGGAAAAGGCAAAATCTCCACTTGTGCTGTAGCTGGAGCAATGCACGGCCACCAGAGAGAAAGAGGACAAGCCTGTGAGAATGAAACCTACTGGTACACAGGTTTTGAGAGCAGGAAAAATGAGGAATACCACACAACAAACAAAAACTCTTAAAAATCATGAGAGACCTTGTAAAGCTATTGTGAAGATCATATGCTATATAATTTTTTAAAGTAGCATAAAACCAGACTCTTATTTTGATTAAACATAAATAAACATTGGCAAATTAGAATTACTTAACAATAACACCAATGATCATGAAAAATGCTCTTATACTAAACTTTACCCTAGAGTCACTTACAGGCTGAATTGTTAGTCAAGTATTTAGTGGAGACATACAAATGGAGCTACATTAAGATCCTTAACAATCACTTGATACGAAAAAATAAAATTGAACTTACATCTTCTGTAGAGCCATTTCCAAGGCTTTATTTCACGGTTTGTAATTTTACAAAAACGTAAAATGTAGCCAATGCATTTTCACATTTTCCAGATAATGTGCCTGGGTATGCAAGAAGAAAAGTTCTACACTGTGATCACCCCTCCTCAGGTAGGTAAATAAGCCAAGAGCAATTTAATTATTCATATGAAGAGGACAACTTTAAGACAAAAGACTACACACACTTTAGAAAGATGCACACCCTCCATTTATTTATAACCTTGTAACACTTCTAAAGACAGAATAAGAAGAAAATACAGCAGAAACTTGATTTGCTATCCATGCAAGTATCAATGGGAGTCTATTCCCTGGCCTTTGTACTCCTTAAATTATTTTATTTACTATATCCCTAAGGCAGTAAAATACTAAAACATTTGCCTAAAATTATGAATATTTAAATCAAACAGAGCTTTCTGATAGCAATTGTTACACCTACCAGCACAAAAAACCTAAAATATAAGACTCAGACTTGTTTTGCAGTGTTAGCTCCCTAACTATATCACTTTGAGTTGACATTTTTACAACACAAAACAACCCCAACAATTTTGAATGAAACATTTGACCAAACCAGTTGTTTTAAGCACTCAGCATGAGAAAATGGTCAAGAATGAGGTACTGTGCACCTGTCTTGTGAGACTGAGAAAACTGAGAATCCTGCTCTAACTGCATTTGCAGGCCTGGAGAATAAAAAGTACATGGGGATACACCTGATTTAGGAAATGGGAATAAGACTGATGGAAACCGGCCTCAGAAGACAGACAGGCAAATGTACATATGGAAGCTTCTTAACCCAGCAAAAACCTCACCATTTATTTGGGAGACAGCACAGTACTGGTAACCCCAATCTCCCTCCCAAAGGGGACTAAGAAAACAAAACAGTGACAAAAACTGTACATCTAGGTTTTAAGAATCTCTTTTTTTTGGTTAATCCTAAGGTTCTGAGGGAACAGGCCAGGACACAAACATTAAATATTTGTCCCCCCAGAACAGAGTCTCTTTTTTTCCCCCAGCTGGAAGCACATTTGCAATCACACAGAACTGTGTTTTACAATTCAACCGGGGCTCTGAACCGGATATGACCAGTGGCAGCAGCAATAAGCCAGGCCAGCTCCCTCCTACTGGAGCTGGCAGCTCTACAGGTAAAGTTTGCTCACCCCAGGCCTGAAGGAGCCGCTGGCAGGAGGGCAGCAGCTCTTCTGACAGCACTGCCGGCTCCACAGGGAGCAGAGTCCAGCTCGCCGCAGCCGCAGGGATTGCTACCATGACACAAGGAGCTCACCGGGCTGAGACGAGCAACGCCGAGACACCTGAAAGGAGAGACAGGGACTCAACTCTCCAAAGGACTCAGTGCAACCTTCCTGAAAGAAAACGTGGCAAAACGTGAGTAATCTCTGGTAAAAATGACTAATGTATTAGCCAATCTAATGAATCGAAGAGACAAGTAGAGTTAGTAAGTGCAATAAGAGGACAAAAAAGATGTAATAGGTTGTGTATATGTATCTATCTATCTATCTCCTAAATGGATTACTGTGATTCATGCTTCTTTCCAGGCTTTATGCAAGGAACAGAAATATCTTAACATATACCGGTATTCTGCAAAAAAGTATTTTTTTACTATCCACTCCACTTCATCTATCTGTTTTTAACTTTCTTTAAAAAATCACATTTTATAGCAACATAAACCACTTGCAACTTCCACATGAAATTTCTGTGCAACCGAGTGGTGTTTAAAGGCAGCAGGGATCAGGAGGGAGATTTTCTTCTTTTAAATTTATCTCTTGCTTGCATTCCTATAGGATTTTCCTGTAGGCAAAGTGGAATGATGTTGCTCTTCTCCCTGCCAACAAAGATAGGCAGAGGGCAACTTTTGGGTATTCCATCCATCACCTGAGTGAAAATTGTTCCATACAGCCCTTTCCCCACCTAACACACTCAATGTTCAGTAGACAAAACAGCCTCATCTCTCATAGTCTCATCTGATGGAATTACTAACAGGTCCAGGGGTTTTGGCTTTTTACCCCACTTCGTAGAATTGAGAGTAGGCAGCACACAGTACATGCTGAACTGCCACGTGAGCACGGGCAATGCCCATTCCCTGAGAGTTCAGCAATTCTGTTTGTTCCGTGCTGTGTTTTCCAGGTGAGGTGGCTGTTAAAGGAGCACAGTTTCCAAAGTTTAACAGAAAGAGTTTAGAAGGGAGATATGACAGAAAGGAAAGAATTGTGCCACTAGTTTCTAGTGCAAGCTTTCAACCAGAAACATTCACTGGGCTAAATGACTGATGTCTTGTATATACCAAGAGGACAATGCAATCTGATGGGAAGCATATAGGTTTGCAGACTGGTAGCCCAGTTTAAAATGTGTGGGATCACAGCTCAGATCTCAGCCAAGCTGATTCACCCCTCTGCAACAGTTGAAGGAAGTTGTACCCCAGTCACTGAGCTCCCTCTGAGGCAAGGCCTTCAAAATACTGCAAAGTGCTGTCCTTGCCTTCCAAGCCCTTCAGCTTTGCTCTGTTCTCTGCACCCTTACTATCCATGCCAGTGCTTCCCAAGGGTTCTGTGAGGTGCCCTTGGGTTGACTATGATTTTTCACCCTCTCCTCTGCAGGGGCACTGGCAAGCACCTGCTTACAGCTCCCGGGTTGTGCAGGCCGGGCACTGGGGTCATGAGCTGCACTTGAGCAAAGGTTCGGGCTGCTGGCCTTGCCCAGCACACATCGTGCCTGAGTTAATTTGTTAATGTTTAGGTGAACCTTCTATTGTCAGTCACCACACCCTGGCTGGAGCTCGCTAATAGGAGATAAAATCCAGCTGAAACAACAAAAAGCAGAGAACAGTTTGGAAAATGTATGCGAAAGCGTAGCACAAGGTGTACATACACTCTAAGCTAAAAGAAAAAAAAGAAACCAAAATAAAACTCCAAGAGCAAACTTCAAAAAAAAAAATCCATACGCCACTGGTGCATGAAAACCATGGCTTTTAGCATTGATTTAAGCACAGTCTTACAAAATATGTGTCACAATGCAGTGGGCCCAATTGGGGGTGGGGAGTAGGAAGATGATTTAATTTAAGCCTTTTGCACCAAAGTCCCTACTAACTTGTACCCTATTCAGCTGAGCTGAAGTCAAGACAACATGATTCAGAGCTGTTTGCTGCACTTGCTCATGTTCTGAGGCGTATTATCATGAAGCTGTAAGCTCCTGTACAAAATTCAGATGCTAACTGAAGTATCCCAGTTTGTGCCCTTACAAGGTAGCTACAAAACCAAATTCTGACATGTTCTAATACGTCCCCCAACAGCAGCTTAAGACACAGGGACAGGCTCAGAGTTGGCATTCAAAGGAAATGCCACAGGCCCCACTTGAGGAGACACTGCTGTGGCTGCAGTGTGGGTTTTGGTGTTCTCACCAGCTCTGGCTTCTTCCTCTGCCCACACCCCATCCATTAAAAAAAAAAAAAAAAAAGCACAGGATGGCGTCCCTGATCCAGGTCATAGTACAGCTCCAAAAATAGTTGTGTCAGCAAAAGCGAGACTGCAGGGCAAGGCATTGTGCACAGCCACAGAAACAAACCACAGAGAGCACAAAGACTTTAGATCAGAAATACTCAAGGACAATGTGCAGAGCCCCGGCCACTGGCAATATTCAACAGGAACAAACACCCAGCATGAAATCACTGAAGAGACTGGGGAAGGGATGCAAAGGAAGAGGGCTTCCATGGGGGTTTGTCTCCTTCTGTGTCACACTGGAGCTTTTTCCTCTGAATCTAGTCCACATCAACAAACAGACTTTTGCTTCCTTTGTGCAAACAAGTTACATTCTTATTTCAGTCTATAAATTCAAATCCTTATACACTCTAAAGCTCAAATGCAAATGATGGCTACTCATGTGCCAGCTGGGCAATCCCAAGGAGGTCAGGGAGCTATTCAGAAAAACAGGAAGAAAAGGAATAATCTGAAATAAGAGTAATAACAGTAGGGGAAACACCTAAACAGACATTATCTCAGAAGCTTTCAAAGAGAAAGGGCAAGAGCAATTTAGGGGTGTTGTGATAATGAGTGACGCAGAGTCCCCAAGCAGGTACAAAGGAGAGCTGCTTTATTACAAAAACCCGGCCTTTTGCAGCAGTTAGCCAGTTACCTGTTTACATAGTTTTAAGGCACAACAACCATAATTCAACCAACCACCACACACCACGATGTGAGCACGCGATGGTCACGCAGCATGTTTTTCTACCCTTAATGCGGCTGTGTCTCTTTCCCACATTCCTTTTCTACTTAGCCAAAGTAACAGGCCTGAGCCATGATTTTACAAAGGCAACAAGGCCTTCATGCAACAGGGGTAACTGCATTTAGCTCTTGTGAATTAGCCCAGCCAAATTTTTTGGTGATTAACACCACGGATATCATCCTGAGGATCACCACGAACCTGATGTGATCACTCATCGCTACTACTGCAAGTTGCATTTCTCCAAGAACTGAAATTTCCAGGCTCCCTGGGATCACAACTGGTTTTGTCCTGAGAATTTTAATTAGCTCCAATCATCTGCATTTAGAAAGTTTTATTGGTCATGTGTGCCAAAACTGTTTCCTTCAGGAATCCAGCAAACTTGTATGTCTGAAGGGGAAAGCGTGACAAATCTGCAGGAGTGGTCCCAGTACTGCCTTGCTTTGCTTCAGGTTAAACAAAATTGGATTTCCTTTTTTCCCCATTAGGAGAAATCACAGGTTATGATATTAAAAAAAAATTCTTTTGACTAAGCTGACCCTCCCTAATGCCTTATTTAAGACAAGAGTTTTTAGCATTAGATTTGTCAAAAAATATGAACGCAGAGATGCCACACAGAAAACAAACAGCAAATTAACTTCCTTAATCTTTAACATTCCTATGCAGCCTTCAAAAGAAAAGAGGCACAAGAGATGGAGCTTTTTACTGCAAGGAAAAAGGGACATTAAATTTTGCATCTTTTTCATGGAGGGACTGACAGGAAAGTTTTTAAATACACCACATTTTAAAAAAGGGGGAAAAAAAAAACCTTCCATCACAGGAAAGGTATTTAGATTTGGGAGGAAAAAAAAGTCAAGCATTCACTAATTAGGAAATGGCAGATTTGCACTCGCTCATGCAGTCATAATTCTATCCCCTTGTGGAATCATCCTGTATGCTGAAATTAAGCAGAACACTATTCTAGGAAAAAAAGAGCATGTAATCATGTAACTAAAGACTCTTATTATTCCTAAGTGTAACTCACACTTTCTAGAGAGAAGTTTAAATGGGCCAAAAAACAGAATAATTATCTTGTTACACAATTACAGTAATCTCTTCACAAATGCAACCTGATCATTGGTTAAATCCTGAACATTTCAGTACTGCAAATCTGGACTACAGAACAAATAACAGTAGCTGGAAGCAAGCCTTTAGAAGAGGACTAATCCAAAACAGACTCTGAGGAGAGCCCAGTCAAGTCCAACCTCTTCCAAGCAGCTTGCAGGTATGCAGCACATTGGTACTTCCAGACCCAAAGAAACAGGAGGAGCTGCTGTGTTTGGGAAGGTTATAAAAAGACTCTGCTCACACTCCTTCCTTGTGCTCTCTCTTCACATAGAAGCTGGGGAGGGAGAGCAGGGGTTGTGTAGCAGGTCTCCAGATAAGTTCTGTGACCTGCAAATACTCCAGCATCGATATGCTTTCAACACAAGAGCTGCCCCACAGCTCCTCTGGGCTCTCATTCAGTTCATGCTACACAGTGCACACTGGCACTGCTGGAATTCATGGTTCTCACACACTCCCAACATTTTCCAGAAAAGGCAGAGGTCTGGCAGGTACTGCAGCAATCCACAGGGTTGCTAATTCAGAGGATGCCATGGGGCAGAGAAAAGGTATTCTCTGCACTGAGGGTCTTCTGCTTGAGGAATTTTAATACTATGGCAAATAATGGGAGAAATATGGATCTCAAAAATGTGCAAAACCTTTCCATCTACAGCGGCTATCCCAATAGCAAGTTTGCTTTTAGCTCCTCAATAAACAACAGGCATTCATTCAGTCAGATTATTCATTTGATCTCTTTCTCTGGAGTAATTCCAAGCATGCCATTTCCCTTTCCATTTTACAAGCCACTCTCATTTAGCTGTAATAAATTGGTGATCCCAACAGTTTCTATAGTTTCCGCATGTGGTAGAAAAAGTCCCCACACCACAGGGTTCTTGAGTCCAGAGAACAAACAAAACAGAGCAATCACATGGCTAAAAGGTCCCTTTACAGATTTGTCTGGTCTTCAAAGTTTGGGCCTCCTTACTCAGGGAGAGCCCAAAAGCAGGCTTAGTGTTTCCCATCAGGATTAGGCACAGGGCTGGCAGCTCACAGCATTTCACCGCATGCCTGAACATCTCCTGCTCTGCTTACGGCCGCAGCTGCTGCTGGGGGACCTCGGTTGGAACGCGAGGTCAAACCCGCACGCACAGAGCAGCACCACCTGGGCCAGACAGGGCTCCCAGGGAGATGATCCCTCTTTGCGGCACGGCACGCGGACGCGAACAGGGACCATGGGCTCGGATAAAGGGCTCCGGCAGGATGCCGTGCGGATGCTGCTTCTGGGCTCACTGTTGGGAAGCTCAGGATTAGTTTGCTTTTGAAATGTGCCACTGCACATGCTGCTAGGAAAGAGCCTGGCATCAACAGCTCCACTGGACTGAAAACATCTGGCTTTTTCTGGTCTGGGAAACTAAATGACTCTGGGCTCAGTCAGCATATAGTCAGAAGATTGTTTGGACAAATTTCATAACACAGCCACTCCCCCCACAAGCGGTGATTTTTTGTGTCACAAGTTCTGTTTCTCAAAAGAAAAAAATCAGAAACAACCAAACAAAACTCCCCCCTCAAACAAAGAAAAAAACCCACCAAATGCCCCTCAAATCTCCCTTGGATTATATACTAAAATATTAAATTTGAAACCCAAAGTTGGGTGTGTATTTGCTTGGCTAACAAAAACTGCATTTCTGAATTTTAAATGTTTGGGGATGACACTAACCTAGTCAAGTTGCATTAAGTCAAATTATTACTACTGGAAGCAAATCAAGCACCAATTTAATTTCAGAGAAGTTTGCTTTTGTGTGTCAAGAGTCAACTCTTAGATGTTGCTTTTAGCTCTCTTTTTCCTACTCCCTGGATCTGCAGTGAAAAGCCAAACCAGAAACCTGCTCCTGCATCTTTTTGTTTTCAAGCCAAGAAAGATCAGTCCAGCCACTCTTTAGAATAGTGAAGAAAAAAATATATACCCTTTCGAACATGTTAGAATGAATGTTTTTAGGCCTATATAGATGCCCGGCAGGCCATCTCTGATTAGATTTGACTTTATCACACATGAACCTAATTTTTGCAGTCTGTTAATGGCCTTTGAGGTAAGAATAGAAGTCCATTTGAATCCAAGAGGAAATTTTATTTGGACAGAGCTGGAATTTCACTCAGGCTTTTAACAACAGCAGCAGAGTAACACAAATTCTTGAGACACCCCCAGTGCAAGATATGTGTCAATACAGGGGGGTGACATTGGCAATCTGTCTTAGTCACGTGAAAGTACCAATGTCTGTCACCACCTGTCAGGAAAATGGGCAAAACTCACTACATTTTCATTTTCATCCACCGTATCTGCTGCCCATCTTACTTGGAGGTTAACCTTCCAATAAATAAATACAAACTTGAATTTTTGCCCATACCCTTAGATTAATGTAACTTTCAGATTGTCTTTCAGCCATTAGCCTTCAACCTTAAGACTCTTCCTCAAACTACTAGTTTTAATTTTCTTCAGATCCTGGGCCTAATGGATTCTGGAATGAAAGGCCTTTAGAAAATTTTAAAAGTATCCTCTAGTTTTTTAGAAGACCTAATGTCAACCAAAATACAAAAGATTCACAACACTACAATAAGAATGGGGGAAAGTACAGAAAAGATCTCACAAGAAATTGTTGGCATCTCTTGAAGCTGAAGATTTCAATGCATCTTGCCAATTACAGCTCTGTGAGGCCCATAAATATTACGTTTCCAGCTAGGAAGGAGAGTGAGAAGAGAGTTCTTTAGACCAATTCTGTCTCTCACACAACCAGCAGTACAGAATCAAAACAAACCCAACTAGACTGGTACTAAATCCAGTTATTAGACAAATCAAAACAAGCATCTGGAACCAAAGATTTCATTCTAGCAACCAACTAAGTTACAAATATATTTTTGAGAAATATCTATATGTTTTGTCATTCCTGGAAAGTATTATGGGCAACCTTCCAGACAAAATGCAATAAATTTATATGAATTTATGGCTTTACTGTGTATCTTAAAAGCAAGTACATAACAATTAGCCCATTGATGTGAAATTTATTGCTTTTCTCTTGGACAGTGTTATGCTTTGTAATTCAGCTTTCAGAAACAAACAGCCCAGCTATTTTGAATGCAAATTTATGAATAGTTGCAGCATTTAATCCTGGTGATGCACGCAGGATAAACTCCATTCTGCAAAAACACACTAAAATTCTTGAATTCACATCTGTCTTGTACTTCAGAGGCAAGTTATCTCACAGAGGCGTGGGGACACAACAGCTGAACACTGCTTTTGGCTGGCAAAGTCTTTCCTGATCACCAGGAGCCTAAAAGGCAAGATTTGACTACCTTATTATAGCATGCAGAGTACTGACAGCCATTATTTAATATATGGCTGGTGCATTTAACCAGGTCACCCTGGTTCCCTCAGCAGGTGATGGAAAGCACTTACTACAAATTACAGGCCAGGTTTCTGCCACACAGTACTGATGGTGAGGGACTCAGTCCAAGCTGTGAGCAAGCAGGCCCAGTCCAGACAGTCCTGTGAAGCACCTGCAGCCACAGCCCGCCCAGCACAGCCCTGTCAGCTGGCCAGTGATTCCCAGCAGCAGCAGAGTGTGTGCCTTCCTCCCTCACCTCTAACTGAGGCCTGGAACACATCACAGGGGACACACACATGGCCAGCCTATGTTTGGAGTCTGCCTAGACTGTTCACTGCAAATTGCACAGATAAGGCAACAGTTCTTCCCACTGGACCTGGGAAAGGGATGTGAAGTGAGGGCTCTTTTTCACTAGAGGTAATTGATTCATTAGTTATTTTGTATGGAATGCAAAAAGGAGCAATGAAGTACGCAAGAGAAGTACTTTCTGAAAATGTTAAAAAGCATTTGATCTGCACAGGCATGCAGAATTCCTTCAGAATGAAGCTATTTGCTTATTCATATAAATACATATTAAAATGCACTCAGCTACTGGTAATAAAATAAACCATACATGGAAAGTAAAAATGTCCAATTTATCTTTTTCCCCTTTCAAGAATACCTAACATCACCATCCCTGCCTAGCCCTCATCTCTTTTAAACTCTGCAAGAACAGAGAGGACTGATACTCTTGTCACATGAGGAAATGCAGAGCATCACAAGCTACTGAATAAATTTCAAAGAAGATGCAGGAACACCCACCCATGAACTCCCTTTGATTTAGAGGGGAGAACTGTCAGCTTGTGCTCTTCCACTGATAGCGTCAGCATCAAGATAAACTTAAAATCAACTTCTCAATTGCTAAAGGCTCACGAAGTTCACTCTTCACTAGGACATTAATCTTACTGTGATTTAAAACTGTGAGCCTAGAACCAGCTTTTCCCGTGGCACACTAATTTGGTGCTACAGCTAACATACTAAGAAATTCATGTTGTAAAGCAATGAGGATGGTACTCTGGGATTCAGATATAAAATTTACTTCAGTATTCCCTCAGGCTTCTGCAACGCACTTTGAACCAGGGCCTTAAAGACACATGGTAAAACTACAGCCCCAGCAGAACGTGAGCGAGAGAGAAGCACTGAGCAATAAAAACAACAATATCTTAGAGGCAGATAAAATACACACCATGGTTCAAACAGAAGTGTTAATGCTCTGATGCTGTTTCAGCTGTTTGGACTTTGGTGCCTGAATGCCACTTCAGGTGCCTTCACAGGACTAGACCCTGGCTTCCTCGACCCCAGTTTTTCCTTCATGGAGGAGGAGAAGAATGAGGAGAGAAGAAAAAAAAAAGTAAAAAACAAGAAAAAGAAAAAAGAAAGAACTTCCCTGCCTTTGAAAAGTTTTGGTCGTAAATTTAAAGGAACTGTAGTGATGAGACACCATGATAAGGGAAAGCAAACTGATGAATCTCTCAAGAAATGGGTCCCTGCCTAGGAGCTGGTCTTCCTGAATTGGCTCCAAGAATCCCAGAGGTTCTGCCCCAGCAAGCCCCTGCTGTCACCGACAGCACAGCCAGAAAGCACAGGACAGGGACTGGCACAGAGAGGGACCTGCCCTCAGCTTCTCCAGCGATTCCACAAGTAAACTTTGCAGTAATTGTTCTACCCAATCAGTAGAATCAATTATCAAATCATAGCAAAATGGGAAGAAATAAATGGCATACAAAAGTCTCTCATGTATTTTCAGTTAAAAGTCATGCATGTTAATTCCTAGGCTGCTCTTTTAATATACAGCCATAGTAGTTCATTTGCAGTTAGGGAGATGATAGAGAGAAGTTATTCCCATTTGAAATGCCTGGCAGTAACTTCAAATCAGACCTCAGTGGCTTTTGCCAGTGTATTAAATAATTATAACAAACATCTATTAAAGGAGATACAATAATTTTCTGTGAACACTTCTATCACACATGACAGTGTCTGCTGGAGAAATGTACAATGGAAGCTTATGCAACAAACTCTGCTACCCTAGAGTTCAGCACAGGGAACATATAAAACACATTTGAAAAAGCTTTGTTTAGTAACTATTTTCTTTAAAACAGAAGATCATAAAGAAAACAGCAAACACCAACCACACTGCCCCACAAAAACATCTTTGTTCTCTATCCTTCGGTATTCTGTGGCACCATACAGGCAGAAAAGCTTTGGCCACTGTGTGACCCAACGTAGCAGTCATCCTGCCACCCTCCTCAGCTCTATTTTAGCAGTATCTTATTTAGTACTTCAAGTCCCATGACCCATATCCAATAAGGAGGTTCTGTCTAATACACTGAGCAGATAAAAGGATGCTTTTCAAGCAAACGTTATGCAAGGGATCCATACTGCAATGCAAGCCCCAGAACAGTAAACAAATGTCAAGATATAAATAAAACACATTTTTGCTATTCAACCTATAACACGTAGCAGTCACCTGCTTGTTACAGAACTGTGGCTGTTACAGCTGCAAACACAGACTTTAGTTGAGATTTATCAATTCATCTTTATTAAAAAAAACAGAAAAAACCCCCAAACCACTTTACCAGTCTAGTCATTAAACATTTTTAGGAGGCAGGAAACTCTGTTCAAAGACACACAGATGAGAGCAAAGAAGCTACATCTGTATTAGCTTCTGGATTAAAACCATGAAGAGCTGGCGAAACAGCTCTGAAAATTTTAGAAATATTTTATGTATCACCACTGCACTAACCCTTCCAACTCAATCATTATCTGCTAAACAATCTATCAATCTCAGCCAAAGACTCTCCAGCACCTTCAACAGAATTTAAATAAACTAATGAGTATATATTTCCTAACTAAACACAAAGCCCAAGACCACATAGGAAACAGATGTCAAAATCTGGCTTAGTACTCAAGTTTCCGACTTTTGGTCGAGCATTCTATTAGTAAAAATCCTGCCACTTTCCAATAGAAAGAAAAGCCTCCAGTATTGTAAGTGTAGGTTGTTTTTTTTAGATACATATGCAAATATTTCAAAAATAAAATTAATTGGTTTTTAAAGTCTTATTTAAATCAGAAATATAAAAATCAAAATCAATACAAATTTTCCAATAAACCAAGAATATCTGCAAGGAATTAAGATGATACTGGCACCAGGTGAGAGATTTACTGCACTTGTCACTGTAAAAACAAGCACTAGAAATGAGACAACCTGCTGCAAAGACCAATACAGGATTTAAAGGGGCAATATCTTGTGAGCCTACATTTCTCATCTTCATTGCTCCAAAACACTGGTCCTTAATAAAGCCTATTCTCCTGTGTAGTTCTTCTCACTCTGAACATACTCTTTTAAAACATCATGTTGACAATTGACAGGTTATGAACTGTAGAGCTCACAACACTTGAAAAGTGGAGGGTAGAAAGCTTTCAGATGGTCCCAAACATCTGTTCTCAGTGACAGCTGACAAAGGAGTCCACTGTGGGCCAAGACGGGAGAGACACCAAAAGGACAATCAGAATCCTACGATTTTTAAGGTCCTAGAAATGAACAGTCTTTTAGACAAGAAAGCTGGCCCATACTTTAGTTATTCACATGCTACTTAGAGACACATTAGGTGATTTAGCAGGTGGTTTTTAAAGTGACATAACCCCTGCTCCAAAGTACTTAATCTAATTTGAGGCATTGTTTGCAGTAATAAGATCACAGTTTTGAACTAATGTAGATTAAATACGTTATCAACATAGGTTGGTTTAATGGACCTACCACACTGATGCTGAACAGAGGATCTTTCAGGAGAAATTGCAGCATAGACACCATGAGAAACAGGGAATGCTTCAGGATAGGAAAATTTCTGTCTTGAATCAAAGATGAACAAGGTTTTGACAAGATATTGTTAACAAGAGCTAGTAATACTAGAAACGCTCTGCTACTGAGCACAAAACAGAGGTGTCCCAACCAAGTGTAATGAGCTTCAGAGAATAACACTACTCAGAAGGAGCATCAGGCAGCATCCAAAGGCTAAAAATCCAACACATACAGGCAGGCCAAACCACAGTGCATCCTCAGCCAAGAGCAGAACCCTTCCGGAATACGATGGGACCAAGGCAGCCAGTGAGATTAGATCAGTTCAGGCAGCCCCACACTTTAAATACATTTCACCACTGCCCTGCCCACTGCTGCAGCTGCAGGCAGAGCACACAGCTGGAGGGCAGAACTATTTTCTCCTGCTTTTAACAAGAACGTGCCCCATTTCAAAAGTCCCAAGGAATAGCTGTACTCTAGTGTGCTATGTAACTGTAGCATTTCATCACATTTCACTCATATAAGGGGTCAACCCATTCATTTTCCATTAAATTACTATGCCTCCCTTTGTTCTGGTAAAAAAATATATGGTGAGCCATAAAAACTAAACACACACACATTTTTCCTATCTCTGCTTTCAGAGGCCATGGCCAAGTGAAAGAAAAGATTGCTTTTCCAGGCCAATAGTTTTCGTCTCTGGATTAGCACTCAGGATTACCACAGCTCGTGCTGGACTTTGGGACTAGTTGCCAGGCTGCCCAGTTTAAAGCTAACTCAGGTACAGCTGTACAAACTGCAGTCTGCAATGCAGCACCAAATGAACTATTTAACTTAAACACAAATCCATTTTCCCTACTTACTGACAAACAGCAGCTGACAAACTATGGATCTGGCATTCTCTCACATGCAATAAGATTTGCTGCAGGTATCTAAAAATACACTTCCTGGCTGACAGCCCAAGGAACCAATCAATGAAAGTTCAAGAGGTGCGTTTCACAGTCCAGATGTTCTCAAACTCTGCTCCATCGACAACTTACAGAGATGGCTGGTCACATTATGCTGACTTTTCTCCCCTTTGCTGTACCAGTTTGTGTCCAGAAGATGAAAAGCACATTAACAATTCTTAAAATATTTCTCCTTAAACATCTCCTTTTGCTAGTTAGCATAAAAATATCACAGCAAATCAATGGGATGAAAGGCTATCCCAGAGACAACTTGGTGAAAAGTACAAATCAAACTTGAAGCTCTGCAGCAGAACGAACTTAATGAGAGCCCAGACAGCAGAAAAATTACAGGATCCACATGTACATACACACATCATAGATAATGACAAAAAATCCACCTGGCAGAAATGCTTTTCCTAACCCCACCTACTCACTTTGTCAGCGGATACAGCGTCAAAATTTGTGAAAACTGGGGAAGGGAAAGAGAGCTTACCTGCTTATTTAAGGAAAAAACTTGGTCGGATTTTCTAGGCAAATGAATTGCAATAGTGAACAGTGTTGTTAGATCTTATTTCATTAAAAACCCATGCCTGAATGATTTCCTCCAACACTTCAGTTGTATAATATATAACTTATAACAATCAGTTATAAATTATTATAAAAATGCACAACTGTATCTCAGAGAAAAGATGAAAACTAATTTAAGCACTTATCCATGCACCAAAACAAACACAAAACCATCAGAACTGACAAAAATCTAAGCTTGAAAACACTGCCATACACCTTGCACAGGGGATACACAAACTCTAGCTATGGACATACAAATGTTGTCATCTATCCTTTCATTTAGGTCTTAAATTAACAATTAGCAACTTGAACACCTTTGACACCACACACCACGACAGGCAAGAAGGGAAGCAGCTCGGACCGGCACGTAGATCCAGTAGCTGCTGCTGCTACATATATATCTGTCCTTGCTTGAATCACAAGAACCCTTACAGTTCGGTCCTTAGAGGGAAAAATGAAGGGAATGTTTTAGCCTGATACAAGGAAAATCATTAGAAATTACATACCATGCAGCTACATTGCCCTTAGCAGAGAATTGAAAAACAGGTCATGTATGGCACCTTTTAGATATCATTTTTTATTCTGATCTTGGCTTGCAAGTCCTTTGTTTCTCCTTTCCTTGCAAAGGCACGCACTTCTTTTTGGAGCACAAATCCGTAAGCATACCCAGAGCAGCCTCTGAGGCTCTCTTGCTGCATTTTCCAGGGAGCAGCCCTAATTTTGCCAAGTCAGAAGAATCACCAATCCATCATTTTTGCTACATGTTATAAACCAGAGGACTAAAGCAAAATTCTAATAGTCAGTGCTTTTCCATGAAAAAAGTGCTCTGCAACTTCAGTCTGATCCATCTTTCCTTCCCTAAATAGAACTTTAGCCCTTGGTTTCATGTCTCTGCTTCAGTCACAGGGCTGCTTGATGACAGCAGAACATGCATTACATTCTGTGCTTTTTTCAATCCTAAATAATCCAGAAAAACTCCCTGCTTTTATTAAAACACTGGTATGCACTACAATTTTTCCTTGAACACCAACAATGCCAACACTTGCCCGCTATGTCATTTAATTTTCAAGTAACCATTTTTAATGTAAGCCACAGCATTCTATCCAGGTACTCGATTTCTGGTGGGAACAAGAATTTGTTTTCACCTGGAGGTTCATGTCTCTGCAGCACAGGTCAACAGCTTCATGCCCTACACAAACCTTTCAGCCAATATTCTGCTAGCAGATTCCTTTACAGACAGGCTTCTAAATTAGCCCAATTCAAAACTATTGCTGTGGCTAAATATGGGGCTCGCATGAGAAGTGGAGAAGTGATTTCCTTAGTTCACCATCAGTCTTGTTGTCTGAGGGGTTACTGAGATCATGGATGCTGCTGCCTTGGTCTCTATTTTTCACATGTCTTTTGGCAGATATATAGAGCAAGACAGATTCCTTTATGTATGATAAATGCTACAATCACTACCATCTCCTTAGGGAAGGCAGAGTGCTGATCACAGCTCAAATGGGCATTCAGCTCATACGGAAAATACAACTTCTCTACTGCAAGGCAGGCTGATCTTCTGCAGGCTAAACAGTCAGATAGAGAACATGTGTTTTGATTAGCTGACTGTGCTGCACTTGATACAAAAACCCATTACTTTGAGTGGGTTTGATCACTTTTGTTGTCCTTTAAGGCAATAATTTTATCACCTTACTGCTTTTCTTTTAAACTCCATCTTGGGAAAAAGAAAGTAAGATAAAATCCAGATGAAAAAGGTCTGTTCATCATCACCTGCTCCCCAGCCTGTACAAAACAGAGTACCGTAGCACTGGGGATTCTACCAAGCTGACAGTTACCTCCAAGCATAAGCTTACATAAATGAGTGCCCAGAGGAACGTGCAAACTTACTTGAGCTCATACTCTGACATACTTGTAAAAATTATCAGCTATTGACACTGCAGTCAATAATTTCATATTCCACCTTGGGATCCTTAAGGATTAAAAAGCCTAAGTAAATATTCATAAGGCAGAAATACTTTCTCTCCTCTAGATAAGCAAAATAAGGTGTGGTGTGTGACAGAGAAAAACATGCCATTTCTCTCATAAATCCTATTTGCCTGTCTTAATCATACACTTGTTCTCCTTCACTATTTATTTTCTTCCCTTTCTGCCCACAAGCAGTTTGGGAAGCTTCTAAACTGTTTCATTCTTCAGGGCATTTTCTGTTTGGTTTGGTTTTTAATACAGTCTATGTTTAAACAGTCTATATGGTCCCAAGCATTGCTGCAAACACCCATATAAAACTAAATCCAATTAAAAAAATCTCTTCAACACGTTCAGAACTGCAGGTATGATAACAGTCAGTGAGACGTGCATAGCAGAAGAGGCAGTCTGCCATCCTAAAAGCTTCTACTGAACTCTGTTCTATTTAGTTCTTACATCAGCTGGATAACAGATGATTTAAAATACAAATATTCTATGTCATGTACTTCAAACCTAGGCTCTGAATGCAAACAGTGCCATTATCTGCTTAACAAAGACCAATTATTCACAGAATAATCAAGCTACTGTGCAAGTTCTGAATGCCTGCAATATGTTATTTGATAATATGGTGTCTTCTGACCTAGACAGAGCTGCCTACAGTATATAATTAAAGGTTTCAGATACATTTTGCTCTTCTCCTGCCAAATGTTGTTCATGCAGTGTGCTTTATATACTCAGTGAAACTAAGAGAAAAACAGTCTTTTGCAGACTGAACTGCTTTGCTAAACCCTTTAAACACAACCAATAAAAGCTCCAAGATCAGATGCCCATCTAGGGAAGGAAAGTACCACCGCTATCCGTTTTTCTTCCAATACCGAATCCTCCATTTTATAATTTAGTAATTTGAACACTGGCCTTCCCTTTTGTCTATCTTCATTCTAGGACAGAACACTTGGCATTGCCTTATGATAGCGTTATAACCAAGATAAGCATTTAATTTCATTAGGTATTACCAGGAGAGAAAGCTCCTGCCCCACACACAGCCACCAACAAAAAGGGAGTACATTTAAAAGTGATTTTTAAAGCTTGTGAAATACACAGGCACTAGGGCATAAAGTCCGCCCTCTCTTGACAAAATGAACTGTGCAAGCCTGTATTTCCCAGACAATTAGTCCCATGTACCTTAATCCTTATTTGGAGGCACGAAGCAGAAGAAAGCTCGCTGACTTCAGGTGTTCACTCAGTCCATGAAATCTCTCCATCAAGGCAGCCCGTGAAAGCACCAGTGTTCTTAGATGAAGCTGTGGAACACTTCTCACTAGAGATAACACTTCCTTCATTTAACCCAGCAAACATCAATCAGATACCAGTTGCTGCCAGTCACCTGGGCACTCCGAGACCTGGATGCACTTCTAAATGCATCAAGCAAATAACCAATTAGTCTTTGTTCGCTAGTTCACTGTTCCCAGTGCTTTCAGATTCGGGCCTTGGCAGGCTACCAGCTACTTGGACTGCAGTCCCTTCCCCCCAAAAAGGGAAATCATCTTATACTGAAAGAAGTTCTTCAAAAGCAACAAGCCTATCTTCGCTTCAGAATGAAGCGGTGCAGTCAGACTGGGTAAAACATCCAGCTGCTAATGGAAAAAAGACCAAGTTTCTTTCCATCGCTCACAAATTTCAGAAAAACACAAGGGAGACAAGGGAGCTACTGACGAACATTTTTAATCAAAAGAGAATGTAATTAAAAAATAAACCAAATATCACCCTTACAACTGGACAGTCCGTAGCTGAGATTCAAAGGGTTGTAATAGTCCTTGAGCTCCTATTCCTTGGGCTGTTGAGGGAATCCTTTGCCTGGCACTCCAGGCCTTCCCAGCATTTCAAAGAATACCTTCATTTACACATCAAAACTCCTGCCTTCTGGCAGGATATGAAGCCGGGGTACCAGCCTAAAAGCAGCACTTCAAGACAACTGTTATAGTCTCTTACTTAGCTAGAACCATGGGTTTTTACCTGCACAACAGTCACTTCTTTTTCTACAGCAGAATAATAGATGCAGGAAGATGGACAGTATCATTAACTAAAAACCTTTAGAATCTTTAACTAAACAGAATCTTTTTCAAATGTTAGTCTCAGGAGTCACTGTGCTGACTATGCTGACTTATAAAACCAGAGAGAAACTGCCTTACCAGTTTCTTTTATCTCATGAGAAGCAAACTACTAAAGGAATTCTTCCTCATTTTCACATTAAAAACCAATAGCAGGGAGACAAGTTTGGTGAAGATGTCCACGAATCCCACTCAGCATGTCACATTTAGACCCATCACAGATTTATCCTACAACAAACTGCTGAATAAAATATATTTCAGAAAACTTCAATACAAGTCATACGACACCATGCATTTAAAAACCCCAACTACTACTCAGGAAGTATGCTCCGATGTTCTGAGCTAAAGAACTGCGGCTAAAAGAAAAGCTTTGAATTTTTCTGTGCCACCCCTCCTTTTTTCCTTCTTCTTTTGAACTGGAAAAAAATTCCACAGAGCACAAGTCATTCAACAAAGTAGTGCAAGGTGCAGCTCAGCAGTGATTTAGCAGACCCTGGCATTCAGTTTCAGCCAGAAGAGCCGGCTGCCCTCAGTGCTGCTACAACAGGTCTTGGCTACAGATCACCGATAGATAGGCCACAGCTCTCATGAGACTCTAATACAAGCCATGAAATATTTCCTCCTTCCCAAATCTACTCAGAATTCCCACCGTCAGCCTGGTTTCACAGCTGTGTACTGAGGGTTGAATTGCCATTTTAAAATACTTGGAAGACACACTAACGCACAGAATATCTGTTCAAAAACTGTTCCTTCGGAGTAAGTCTCAAACTCAGGATTTTTTTTTAAATTTAAAATGAACTTCTCTCATTGCATGTTGCAGTACAGAATAAAAGTTTTTCAGAAAGCTATTTACAGTCCTTTATATAGGCTCTTGCAGGAGAAGAGGCAAAACGTCTCAATGCTTACAATATTTAAACACTTGACCACTTTTGTTCAAAACAAAATGTAAACTTTAAAGAATGCAGTGAACAAGCTCTAGCCACTCTCCTCCACAAAGACAAAATTCTTTTCAGTCCACTTTTTTTCAGCAGTTTCATATTACGTATCACAGTGGAATCACTGCAGCAGTACTACATAATAAATACGCATGTAACAATCAAAAATGAGGATGCCCGATCCAAACAGCGCGGAAGATTGTTTCAGATAAATTACTTTCCTCTGACTTATTTTCTACTTGTATAGCCACCTGTTCCAATTTTAAAAAATACAGACTTTTCCATGTGGCTACATGAAAAACAAGCTCTTGACTTATAAAATAGAAAATGTACAAAAGTTAGCCCTCCTAAGTATAAAACAAATCGAATTTAAAAAATACTTTAGCCGGTACTCTTGTCTGCAGGTAAGATATCAGAATATTACAGCATAAATATCACCTAATTGTTTTTTTCAGTGGTACTCCTTTAGATAACTAGAGGAAAGCTAGGTTTTTACTACTTCAATGTTTGCAGTGTGAAATGTGATAACATAAATGTACGCACACTCATGGTGCCAAAGACAGCAAGACTTCTCTTTGCCAGTGTTGATCCTTGATATGCAGGTAAACAAGAAATACCTGGGTATACCCAAAATGCATAGGACTTGAATTAACATCTGCTGTGCGTTTCAGTAGACTCTGTGACAAGCTTGTGCTAGGATGCAAAAATGTCAACGGAATTTTTCATGACATACATACAGTATTACCTATATAACTAAGGTTTTCCTAAGCATCTGTCACCGTTGACTATATTCTCATTAAAATGTATTTAGACTGCAAATCCTCTGGGACAGGACTTGTCTTTTATCTGTACTTGAAGAGTCTACTGTTCACAATGAGAATCCCAGCCTTATTTGCTTTAAATACTAGCATAGCACAAGTTGGGGTTTTTTATGTTGAAGATTGAAAATATTCAGGAAGAGCCCTTTGTGTTCGTTCTGTGCTTAATTCACATTTACAGCTCAGTATAAACACTTCAGCTGTCATTCTAGTAACAGTTTTACCTCCCTAAGAAATTCAAGATGGGGCCAAATTTGCCTGCATAATCATTTCACAGTAAGTGGCAACCAGATGGACAGCACACTGCCATATGCTCCCCTTTGCTCAGAGGTGGAAAAGTGAGCAAATGTGAACCACAAAAAAAGAACAGAGAGTAGGGAGAAAAATATCTCTGCAGTATGCCCATTAATTCATGTACACACCCTTTCCTACCAGAAGCATGCACAAACTTCCCTGCTCCTGGTACCTCAGGATCTAAATTCAGGGGAGCAGTGATTAGGGCAGCTCAGAACAGCTGCTGTCTCCAGCACAATCCTTGCTGGGCGGGTGCATCTCTGTGCTCCAGCCAGCAGTGGTGAATTCCTGAGAGGAGCCAGTGTACAAGCACGGAGAAGAGAACCAGCATCAGCATGGCCCTGAGAAAGTGAGGGAACAAGGACATCCCTCCACAGGGCAGCCTCTCTGGAAGCTGCACTCTTTCCCATGAAGCACCAAGAGCCCAGAGGCTCAGAAGTTGTGCCCACTCTGCAGCCTCCACTCAATTTTTTTTTTGCCCAGAGGTAACACGTGTCAAAAACTTTTAAGTAAACCTTGATGCTGCCCATGTCTTGTACTGCTCTTTAGTTGGAGCAGATAATCTGGCCATATTATAATGTCTCCAAGGAGTACCTGCCCTTTTGAGCTAGTCCTAAAAATAACACCTTTCCAAGTTAAACATATCTATTTAATTACACTACTGCCCCTGCTCTGAAAGTTCTTCTTCTTAAGACTGAACAGAAGAAAAAAAAAAAAAAAAAAAAAAAAAAAAAAGAGCATTCAGATTTCTGGAGGTGGCAGCTGCTGGTAACAGAAGAAAACCAGCAAATATGTGCAAGAAAAATCTTTCAGATTGGCTTTTTTTATATATACTTGTGCAATTAACATATGAACCTTGATCCATATCTCACTTCCTTTTCAAAAAGTTGCTTTCAAAGCTGTCTCTACTTTTATCATTCCAGATAAAAATGCAATTATTTACTATATGTGGGTTGTAAAATCCAGGCAGCTATTACATACAGACAAAAATTATGGACTGCTTGCTGAGACACACCACATGCCTCATGTTTACATCCTGTATGTTTGCTAACTTTAATTATTACAGACAGGAGCTCTTTAGTTCACTTAAAGAAGAGCTGTCTTTACATTTGTACCACCAGCTAAATTGACTGGTAGTCCAAATGGCTGCTTTTCTGTAAGAAATTATTTGATAAACTTGAACAAAAGCATTGAAGGAAAAATGATAAAATAATTCAACAGCAAAAGTCTTACTAACTTCAATAAAACTTGTATTTTGCTATTTTTATACAAGCATTTTCATTTTCTATTAGTGGAAAAAGCTGGTAGGCACACTTAAATATCAGACACATAACACTTTCCACTACAAAGACTTTCACAACTTTTTTGAGAAGCTCTGACACTTGCCTCATCTGCAGGCAGCCTTTGAAGTTCCCTGGAACAGCAGAGATGCTCTTTGTCTCATGGCAATCCATTCAAGTTAAACTGAACTGTTTTCCTACGCCTGCTTGCTTTTTTTTTAATCAAGTGTTTGGTGGCCTCTCAAAAACCAATCCAAAAAGACTTGAACTCCCTGTACACAAAGGCTGAGCACCTCGTGGCTTTGACAGAACAAAGGCAGTGTGCTGTGAGCACCAGCAGGCTGCTGAAGCTAGAAAGCAGAGGCAGGACAGAGAGGAGAAAGGAGGATGAAACAGGTCAGACTTCACCTGTTGTTTCCCTACACAAAGCACAGAACCCACAGGTCATTCCCCCACTCATCAAGTAACAACCTTACCAAGTAAGGCAATTACCTGAATTAGAAATCACCACTAAAGGGTCAAATCCTATTTGGGGATTTTTTAAGGTCAACAAGGGAAGTTAATACCTCCATGTAGTGTAATTTTACAAAAAAAACCCCAAACCGACCGACCAACCAACCAAACGGGGCTAAGCCTACCAAGACCAAGAGGTTCCATGTTACAAACTGTTTTGCAAGAAGGTTATTTGGGCTGAAAGTAAAGCTCTTGAAAATTAGGAAGCACCACATTTAAAACAGCATATTACTTTAGCTCCATTTGCATTAATCCTCCTCTCAACTATTAAGATCACATACTACTTTTCCTGCAAATCATTGCCTCATTCTGTGACCAGGGTGGCTCGTAACACTGAACTGTATCTGCACAACCCTAAATCAGGTATCTGCTGACTTACAGGTCTAATTCTGCAACCAATGTATTTAAACATACGTTTTCAAATGTCATTTCATTTGTGTGTAATGCTCTAGGCGCACACAGTGCTTTACAGATGCAAGAAAAGATACAATAATTGCCACAAAGAAATTTTAGTTGAAACACATCAAAGCAACTCCAAACCCTAGACATGATAAAATGCAAGTGAGACAGAGGAATAAGGCAAGAAATAAGCCAATGTTGCATTTTACAATGCTTAGTTGATGACACAAGTATCATTAGAAAACCTCCATTGCTACCTGAATTTACAAGAAGGCCTGACCTCACTCTATTAATGCAAACCCAGTGATTTCAAGGAGATTACATGGAGATAACAGACCTCATTGGGACCTTATAACTAAATTAAGAATTAAACCCTAATACATGAACTTGTCACACCAAATCCTAAGCCCAGCAAATGCGTGGGCTGAAATATGACAGAGACTGACGCGTAACCCTGGTGCTGCCCACAACACGCCAGCTAAGAATTTGGAGGAAAAAAGGTTTCAATTCACCTTGCACAGAAACTCTAGAGCCAAAGAATGAACAACAGCAAGGTTCTACCCCAGAGTAATAAGAAGCCAACTTTTCACTATTTTTTTACTATTTTTCTCTTGAAGATGGCATTTCACCAAGTATGCTCATATCCACCTACACTACAAAAATACTCCCAAAAGTTCAGAATTTTTTTCCAAGTAAAAAGATCCAAAACTCCCCATTTTCCAACACCACTGATTCCAGACTTACCCCTTGTATTACTGAACCTAACCAGAGAGTGGCAAACGCCTTTCAGCACCACACCATATCACTCTAGAACCAGTGTGGCGAGGAAAAGGAGGAATCAAATCTCAGTCTTCCTGTCATATACCAACTGGCAATGTAGATTCTTCAAATAGCACTTATTGGACACTTTTGATGTTAACACATGCGGCAGAAAGGAGTCCAGCTCAGTCTCCCATGTCAATATTGATTCTGCAGTGCTCATAGAGTATTTTTTCTGTTAGTTAATCCCATTGTCCAGGAAGCAGTTTAGCTGAGCGCCACTATAACTGAAGTAACACCTCATTTGTTGCTCTGATAAAATATGCAGTTTTGTCCTGCATAACACAATTCAATTAATTCTTGTGCTACTGCCAGGTAATGCAACTAATTTAAACGAATACTGATGATATAGGTAAATTTTAGTCATGTCAGGATCTTGTAGGGCAATGCAGTTTCTCCTCCTAATTTGGACCTAATCACGTGTAATAACACTGAAACCATGCGCTTCATCATGCTGGAGATTTTGCTCGTTCTGTCCCTCCGTGCTAAAAGTAATCTGTGATGCAATATTACTGCAGCATCAGACTCCGCAGTGTAGAGACCATCGGAGACAAACAGCAAGCTGCCAGGTAGCCAGGTTTTGGGGAGTCACCACTGAACCCAAGTTGGAGTAACAGCACAACAGTACTGGTGGCCAGAAGAGGGAAAGTGTAATGAGCTGCAAGCATTTCACACAGGGCACCTTCAGAACTGTAATCACGCTTACATCCAACTAACCTTTGGGAACAGGCACAGTGAGAGGGGAGACAGCTACACTGCGTGTTATGTTCTTCATTTATGCTGTCAATCATGACCTGAAAATACTTCAGCTGAGTAGCAGGCTTGCACTGGTACTCACACTGCAAGCATACGTAGCTCACATCTTAATTTTCTTACTGACCTTTTCATAAACCAGCACGAGTTCAGATCTTTATCTCACCTACTACTCCAGTTCTGTGGCTGAAATAGCTGATGTGTACTCTTGCTTTATGTCCTTTTTTGTCCACTGCTGTCTTTAGCATAATTACTACCCACATCTAACTTTGTGTGCGACTTCCAGCTCTTTTCACCCTTCGGGCAAAAACCCCACCTTGCACTAAACAATTTTGCAGTAAGTAGCATCAAGACAGAGCTGCAAAAACTCCACTTTGTTCAGAAACATAGAGGAATGAGTTTGATGAGTATGCGCGTGCATTGCTTCGGGAATGGGCTCCTCGCTCACACAGTCCCTGCACTGACTGTAAGCACACTCTTCCCAGCATTTAGGAACCATAACACGTTTGAAGCAGCACACACTTGCTTCTTATTCCGCATCCTCTGTAAATGAGAGGTAGTCCTCCCCTTTTCTGCACAGAGTATTCTGCCTCACAAGACGGACACTGTTCACAACATCAAGACACACATCTTCCCATACAGGATACTTGCTGCACAATACTAATCGCAGTATCTTGTTGCAAAGCACCTCTGTGCTACTACTGTACGGTCTAATTTATAATCCCCACCTAACGTGACTGTGGTAACAATAACCCTTTTACGAGTGTCCTGGAGGAATTTGCAGCATCTTCACAGGAACTATCAAAAAATTATTATCAGTACTGTTTCATCTAATCCACACTTGGTTAATAATGTTATTACAGCACATTAAAAGCACGCAGGTTGCTTACCCCTCTTTGAGCAAATTCCAGTAATAAGTGTTGCAAAAATAGCAGGATTCCTAACAGTCACATCCAAGAGCAGCAGTTCCTGACTGTGTACCTATGACAGGTGCCCTGCGTTCAGACAAATGAGCCCTCTCTGCTGATTGCATTCACAGCTGTAAATACCGCTACACCATCACTCATTTTACTTCTTTTACACATACAATCTTCTGCAGCTGTTACAATTAGTGTCAGGTGCATACTCTAATACAGAGCTTGTAGATCTGTTTGCTCTTAAACCTGCATGTAAGAACCAGGAAATTCTGGAGACACGTTTACTATAACCTTTTCCTAACTTCAGTATACTAACAAGCTTAGAAACTGTTCATGTACTACTATTTTAAAGAAAAGTTATTGCGACATGCTGTCCTTCTATAGCTCATCAATCCCAACAATTTAGATTTCACCTCTACAAATCAAACAAAAAAGGCCTTTTAAGTTTATTACATTTTATGGAAGGCAAAGCGAAAATTCCCTAGTAAAGAGCACTCTAAATGGATTTCAACTCCTGAAAAGAAACTACTATTCCTTTTCTCGTTGGGGCAAGCAGTGATGCTGCTCCAGGACACGGGGTTTCCAAGAAGCGCTGCAGCACCTTACAGATACAGAGTACTCTTGGGTGAAGACACTGCTGAGGCACCACCGTTGGGTGGGTTTGCACACACACAGACAATAAAAGCAACTTGCACGCTCAGGCATTACCGGGGCTGCTTGTATTCGGGATCCTCGCACAAGAAGTTGTCCCGCTGGGCCCGTCCGGAGGCGC
>VXAZ01004636.1:2334844-2415195 GCA_013399875.1 Gymnorhina tibicen | reverse complement strand
GCGGCGCCCCCGGCCCCGCCCCCGCCGGGGCAGCGCCACCGCCGCCGCGACCCCCGCGCCGGGCCGGGCCGTGGGACCCCCGCGCCGCTGCGGCAGATCGCGACAGAGCGCTGTGCTCACCGTGCTCTGTTCCGTTCCGTAGAGGCCGGGATTACATAACGGCGCCGGAGCGAGCAGCTGCAGGATTACACCATGCGGATTAGGGATTACGTTGATTCAGCAGATTGTCCTGTGCATGTCTGAGAAAGATTACACCAGCAGAGTTAAGAATACCCGTTTTCTGTGGTAAGCCGTGGTTTAAGTAGAACAAATTAACTCAATGCAAAATTAAATGCACAAAAAAAGAAAAAAAAAAAAGGAAGTAAACCACCCCAAGGTTAAGAATGTGCTTTAAATGGACAAAATAACAGAGAGACTGAAATTCAGGTTTTGACAATTATCTCCCGTATGCTGTGGAACAGCTGCTGTTAGCAGCAAGCAGCTATTACTGTTGGATGAATCTTAAAAAAATCAACGTCAGTATTATGAAGACTAGTTACACTTGATTCCTGATGACTGCCATGTAAAGTAAATGCCTAAACTCTTATGGTATACATTTTTAGTAACTCAAAATTATTTAAGTGGCACTGGTCTATTTTATTATGTCACCATGTGCTAAACTGTCTCCTCGTATGTTAGCTTGTAATATGGATGTTTTGAGTTCTGATTACTGGATCTGAGATTACTGACATTTGAGAGCTGACATTATGATGGACACTACATCTGCCACTGAGGTATGAATAAAAATTAATCATGCAGAGACAAACTTTAAGTTGCATCAATTTCAGTTGATTTCTTACAAGAGTTAGGGATGAAACTTGGAAGTGCCACAGAACAAATCAGTAAGCACACAGAAAGAAAGAACAGAAAGATACAGTGTGGTTTGTTTTCCAAGACTGATAGGGATTTTTTTAATGCAAGGGTCTCGTAAGATTTATTAATTCCCCTCACATAAGCACACATAAGCTTGAGACTGGAGTCCCTATCTCAAAATTACAAATTTGTAGTATGACTACAGTAGTTCCACTTGACAGAAGCCTAAACTTTGTAGCTTTGCCAATGTCTGTATGAATATCTCATACAATAGAACTGGGGTTTCAGATGGAAATTTGCAGTTGGTTGCAAGCTATTTAGGAAATTTTGGCAATGGAAAGTTTTCCCTGAAATTCACTGTAATGTCTCAAATTTCAATTTCAACATCAAGACGAGAATTTTACCCACTGTTTTAGTATATAATTAATCCTAGACATACTTCAGTGGATAAAACTGAAAATGTAACCTAAATTTTTGCCATAGGGATTCCTAAGATAAGAGGACTCAGTAATTTGTTTTCATTTCAGAAAACTGCAATGGAAAGAATTTTGAACAACTTTGTCAAAAAAATTACCCTGTCAACCAAAGCACGTTGAGATTTGTGAGCTATTTGTCATGTGCCTTCACTTCCTGTCTTTTGTAACAATTTCCTGATATTGTGGCTATCCCGTCCTAAAAGAAACTTCAACTGTGTAGATTTGAGTAAAACATTGTTCTTATACAGATTTATTATAACATCTCACCTGGAATTCTTCCTTATAGAGATCCTCGTTTGTTTCAGGCAGTTCGATGGATTTTTTCTGATGCCTGATGATTTTCTGTGCTCAGATCAGTTATGAGCTTCAGACACTGAAGGTATGAGAAGTAATACCTAGGTGAGAAAAAACAGACTCCTTTTAACAAGACTTCAGGACAGTTCCTGGCTCTTGGAGAAAGTAAGAGGTGTAGACTACTGGCTGCTTGACAGATATCAAGGACATCTCAGAAGGCAATTTATATTTAATCAGCCTACTAAGCAATTTAAAAAGTTTTTCCCCTTCATTGTTTTCATGACACAAATATTTGAGCTCACTATTGGGGCAGAATGAGATTTTACCTTTTTTGATTTTTAGAAAGAATACATAATGCAGTAAAATCCCATTCTTGAAGACAGCTGTAAGGTGCAACTCAATCTAAATGTACAAACAATGTATATTTGAAATAGCCACATGATCTTCTTTAATTTGGGGGAGAGTTTATATAGAGATTAATTTTAAGAATGTTTGAATAGCAAAGATCCATAAACCAAAACCCAAATCATTAATCAGTACTTGCTTTTTATCTGCCTGTGCTCATTAAGACTTACAGGTACTGTGGATGCTTAGGCCAGCTAACCAATAAAAGTACACAAAACCAAGAGGCAATACAGATTCTGATTTAAATACATGGGGAGTAAAGCACACAGGTTCATTTAAAGACAAATCTAATGAGTTCAAGACTTGTTCCAATATGTCTCAGTATACACGTGACCTAGCTTTAATGTACAAACATTTCAAACAATGCATTACTATTATTAACATCAGTTTAGATGACAAAGATGAGGGGAAAAGGCTAGAACTGATAAGCAGATTTTTCAACAAGCTGGCACAGAGCAAAATAGGTTATATTTTAAATTTCAGATTAAAATACTCTTGACTGGATACACAAAGTAACCTTTCACAAAGTCCCAAGATACATGGAAGATAAACGTTTGAGCATTCATGCAACTGGATTTTTAGTTTCTGTGAGCATAGGCTACATCTGCATCTAGAGGAAGACTCTGTTTGGAAAGTACAAGGAAAGTGCACAGAGGATCTTTGTGTTTCTAGTATGAACTCAGTGCACACAGGTGTAAGCGAGTTAGAATCAAGTTTAGCAACAATTTCTGCTGTAGTATTTCCTTTTCTTTAAATATATCATCTTATTTTCTAATGAGATAGAGTATCCAATTTATTCTTTTTAGAACACTGATACATACTTCTGTTCAGAGTGCAACACCTCAGAGAAAAACATCTTCTAAATACATTGTTACCTAATGATGTACTTTTCAGTCTTAAAAAAGTCAAAACTGTGAATGCTGTCAGCAACATCTCTTTCAAAAATCCAAATTATGATACTTATTATCAGAACTTAAAGTTATGCTTACACACTGGTGAGGAAGCATTTTCACTCCCTCCCTTTGCAACCTCCTATTTCCTTGAATATGCAGGCAACAAAGTTTGAAAATAAATAATTAGTAGTCCCACAGCCTTCCCCAAGCCGTCTTGCTCTCTGCACGCAGTTTATGAACAATTTGTCGTACATTGAACAATTAGTCCTAGTCCAAAGAGCTGATGAGTTGCATAGTACATCCATTTAACACACAGATGAAGTAGAAAACTGTCAGCTTCCCCTAAGGGATTTTCTGCCAGATCAGTGGATTTAAGCATCTTCTGAAAAAGTTAAACTTAGATCAAGAGCAGCACCAGTGAGGTGCATACTGACAGTAGGATGAAGGAAAGGAGATGCGAGATCTCCGTTCTGCAGTAGCAAAACTCAAGCTATTTTGTCAATTCAAGGATTCATATCCTAATTAAATCTGGCACAGGAGCTAGTCTGAAATTTAGCTTATATATCCTGTTTATATTTTATGAGAGCTAGTGGATATTATACAATTTTGTGGAGCTCTGTGAAAAGGGAAACTAAATGAACAAGGACTACTCGCTCCAATAAAACACAAATTTAAATCAGATTTTTGATGCCAGTGTAAAATATATGTATGATACAATTTATATGTACTATATTACATGAGTATTTTGAATTCAGCAATAAACTCTAGTACTGGTAACCCTAGAAAAATATGCAAGTGATCCTGTGAGCATAACGGGGTGTTACCCTGTTCTGTGCTTGGCGCCTGCACACGTTTGTCTTTGTTGTAACCTCACCCACACTGCGCTGTATGTAAATTCGAAACCTTTTTAACAGCACATATAGAATCCAGGTCTTGACTGCTAGAAAAACGAATCTCCAGGACGATTTATTTCTTTTAAAAACAGGATTTTAGTTCTGAAGTGACTCCTGTTCATTTGTTTCTTTGTGCCACATGCTATGCTAATTGTTCTTGGTTCTGTACACAGAGCAAAGCGTATCTGTGAGCCAGCTCAAGAGGACACCTTTGGGTGGGGACCTTGCTGTTACAGCCCAGTATCACAGGGAACTGCCATTTCAAATTTTCTTGTATGGACAGGACACTTAAAAAGCTAGAGAAGCCACCTGAGGTCCCATGAAAACCAGAATCATCTACTTATAAAGTAAGTACAAATGCATTATACCTTTTGAAATGGGCCTCTACAGAAAGTCAGATTTCTGCTAGTTAAAGCTGCAGGCAATTGTTTCTCATAAAGCTGATAATTTATTTTATTTGATCATTTCATGGGGGGAAAAAAAAATATTTTTTCCAATATGGGACAGTTTGCTTAAATATTTACTTTGCGTACACTCTGAAGAAAAAAAGAGCAAACATGAAAAAATAAGATGATCTATTACGTTAGACTTGTTCAGTAACCTATTTGGTACAGCCAACCTTGACTATACCTAACAAGAAAACAGAATATAGCAAGGTTAGATGGTTATAGAGTTGGCACGTCTACAGAACAAGCTTCTTTTAGCAATGTCAAGTGATCATTGGTTTCTGTCCAGGCAGAGGGTTTCTATTGCAGATTTTAAAAATCATTGTGCAAGTTCTGGTAAATTCACAGCCTATATTACTAACTTTAGCTGACATCCAGACATGAGGAATACTCAAGTTAAACACATATTCGCTCTGAGAAATGACAAATTGGAAAGTTCTTTGTGGAATGCAAGAATTCTACCACCAAGATCTTACCTGACTGAGTAATTAGCAGTCTGAGGAATGGTTCAGTTGTGTGCACTGTCTTTCAAGGTGCATATGTCAATCTAATTGGCTAGCCAGAATCAATCAGATCGCCTACATGCATCAGATATTACAATTGGAATAAGCACGGCAGTTTGAAAAAAGTATTCATTGTTTAAACATGCTTTAGTGTGAATTTAGTTTTACTCTGCCTTCAGGGATCCACTGAACTTGACAGCAGACTTGAATGTTTGCCATTAACTGTGAATTAATGGAACTTACATATAACAGTACGTTACTGTCAAAGTGCAACAGATGTCTTAGCAGAAACACTGAAGGTTGCATTCTAATAGCTATTTCTGCAGGGGAAAAAGACACCAGGTTTAAAAATTACATGCTTAATTTGCATGTTTGTCTTTAGGTGCTGTTGCCTCTGACCAAGAACAAAAATTGTTGTCGGAATAATATGCGAACAGGTAATTTCTTCCAAGTCTTTACTTGGATACATACACATATATAATTAGAATTCATTAAAATTGCATTGATTTTGATAGGTGCTACTGGGATTGTCACAACTGCCCCGTAGAGCTGCCATCCCTCGCTAGTTTACCAGCCAGTTGTACAAATTCTGTAAGGAGATACTCGCTTTGATCAATCCTAATATTTCACAGTTTGTGATTGATTAGCATGCAGTCCAAAGTTGCTTACAAGTGAGGAAGCGTGCATCAGCCCCCTTTTATCTTCTGTCAACATTTCCCACTCCTCTCTCTTCCTTTATTGTGTTAGCAGTCTAATATTTTAGCCTCTGGACAAGGCGAGACAGCTGAGTCAACATGTGGATTATCAAGGCTGGCTTGGCTCTTTGGGGTTAAGATGGTGTTGAGCCTGCATTTGTTTTTTCTTAATAATCAGGACAGTCAGGTTACAAAAGTTTAAATGCAAACAGACCAGATAGTTTAGGGACACAGCACTGTACCAGCTACTAGGAAGAAAATTAACTCTATCCTGGCTGCATGTCCTCAAAAAGAATAATTAGGAATAAGTGTATTTAGAAGCTGCTATTACCTCAGTCAGTTTTAAGTATTCAGAGTCTAGCATTAGAAATAACAACCTTGTTTTCTTCCTCTTTGCTTCTTCCACCAAAATCCAACTTTTTAAAAAAGTAACTTGTGCTCTACTTCTTTTCAACCTCACATAGAAGGGGGTATCAAAATACATATGTATATGTTATGCACAACATACATTGATAGAGCTCTATTAATTTCAAAGCTATATCTTTTGTATTTTTTTAATTGCCCATCATCACTTGACTTGTTAAACTTTTCTATCTTGATTATGGAGTCTGACTGTAGTATACATTTGACTTTCAAAGCATACAATTTGCATTTTTAGATTAATATAATGTATTAACTTACCTCATGAAAAATCATAACACATTCACCAATGCTAATGTAATTGGGTTTTGGCTTGTATTGAACCCCTTCTGATTCTCCAGTATACTCTCTTGCATCATTGACTATAGATTTAAAGGGATAAACTGGTGCTTTCACACTTTCCTGTCTATAAATACAGAACTGTAGCTTTGACATTTGCTGCAAGCTACTGCATTTCAATACAGTAGGTGTGGAGTACAATAATACCTATTTTTGTATTGTAGCAAATTACAATTTGTTAGTAGTATTTTTTCCTAGTGTTAAAGCTTCCTGAATTTTCTTTTATTGTGTTTCATAATTCGACTTTATACTGTGTTACTCTGATAGTTTTACTAACTACTAGCAAAGTATTAATACACTAAATATTAAAATAGAACTAATGAAAAGCATAACTAGATGGAAAAAGGGGCACCTGATCTAGATGGACATAGAGGTTTCTTCAAGTTTCTCTTTACTGCTAAAATTAAGGTTACCGTTTTTCCCTTCGTATTGGAAGAAAAGTATATCTCTAGAAAGAAATAGCCTATAGAAAAATTGTCTGTAATTACAATCAAAAAGGTTTCAAAGGCTTCCTAGGCAGTTTTTGTTCTCTCTCTCCACCTCTCTCACTTTTCTCTAATAGACCTAAGAGAAAGTGCCTGAGGTATTTTGCCAGAACAGAAAGGTCTGGTTGGGGTGCAGAGCTGGTCCTTGATACAAAGATCACACCTTAACAGTGTTCATTCTCCCAAATGTTCCAAGGCCTCAATGACTCGAGGCATTCAGCTTTCTTCAGTACTCTGCCACTGTGCCAGTGTGGGACAGGTCTATTTCTGCATAAAGATGAAGAAAAGAAATAGAACCATAAGGCAGGATTTTAAGGAGGTTAGAAAATTCTCATTAATTCTCATGAGAATTTCTTTAAAACCTTTCCATGAGCTGTTCAAAAGGATTTTTCTGTGGGGCCTACCTTCTATCATCTTACTTTTCCATCTGGTAGAATTTCAACAGTTAACTCCCTCAGACACTTAACAGAGTTGAGAGCAGGTCAAAGTTGAGAGTTTTGTTTTTCTCAGTTGATCCTTTAAATTGTGTAGATATTCTGTGTTCAGTGCCCCCTCTTCATTTAAGGAAGGATGTAGCCTTCAACTGAATTACACTCTTACAGGAGGTCCACTGTTAAGTTTGAATAGACTAAAATTGAGTAAGTTGTAGTTCTTGTTTAAAAACCTCTTTGTTTTTCTCCTGTTCCCATTTTATTCCTATTGCAATTGTACAGTTGCCCACACAAAATAATTTTAAAAGTCTTTTAATTATGAACTTGCAGTAGAAAAGCACAGAAAGCTTCAGAGATAAAGTAAATTTCCATTTAACTTCTAACAAGGTAGGACAGAACACACATTTCTGTGCAACAAGGTCAAACATGAACAATCTTTCCAGCCCTTCTTCTCCCCTCCTCCAGCCTCCTAATTTATTTGCACACAAGTAGGAAGGTCCAGTTACCATTTGGATGCTGGCACTTTGATAAAAGGAACATGAAACTGAATTCCTCTTGGGCTGTGGGGTATAACTGTCTTCATCTTAAAATAATGTAAGGGCTTTACTCACACTCCTGCATTAGTTTGCTGCCATAGAAATGGAAGAATGTAGGAAAAAAGGGGAGAGTGGTATTGCTAGAGCTGGCCTAGAGGAGAGCAGGATGCACAATGCTTTTGTTGCACAGAGGTAGAAGTAGCAGAGCATTTAGAAAAGCCAGGCCTGTTTTAGATACAAAGCTGTAGAAGGTCTCTCTAGGGTAGAATGTCTTACGGCCACACTTCTTACTTCTTTTTTCTGCAGGAATAAAGGGGGACCTTAACTCTTTTTCTTGAAGGACAATTAAGAAAACTAAAATCTTGAGTCCTCTTAACTCTATGTTATGTATAGAACACATCTTCTATACATAAATAGTGACACAGCAGAATTCTTGTTTTCAGAACTTCTGGGAGAAATAACAGCAATAACACCTAAAGTGTGAGGTAACACATGATTCTCACCCTTGTGATGTCAGAAGACTGCTCTATTTTTGTTTTGATTGAGATACTGTGGTTTCATAAAACAGAAGAAATATATAAAAATATAGATGCATATATATGAAATGAGTTACTGGTGCATTAAATCTGTTATAAATCTATTCAGTCCAACTTCCAAATTTAGACTGCTTTGAGAAAGAGTGAAGTGGTACAGTTAGATATTCTTTTTTAGGCACAAAATGGACAAGTGCTGCTACAAGTGCCAACATTAGTGTCCTGTATTTGGGGTGTTATTAGAATGCCTAGTTATGTTTAACACATTAACAATTCATCTAAGAAGCCTACTGAGTTAGGAAAAAGCCTTTTTGAGATCTGTGGAAATTATATTTTAGCCAGCAATCCTCTACATAAGTGACTGCTTGCAGGCTGTCTCCTGGTTTGGCCACTGAGAATTGGGGTGGGAAAACCTGGTGGAGTCCCAGTGTGCTACAATTCAGATTTAATGCAGCCCAGAGCAGTCTCAGAATGTCCTGGCCCACACCTGAGACTATTCTGGGAGCATCTGTACTGACTGACTCTCCTGCAGGAGCTAGTTAAGCTAAAGATGGTTCATGCTACTGGAACAGGACAAACCAGACTTCACATAGGTCATCATGTGAATCACTGTACTCACTAGGGTGAGTGGTCATGAAAGGCAAAGGAAGCGATGGAAAATTCAAAAGTTCCTCTCACTGCAAGAGAAAGTTTGATTTATTCATCTAATTTAGGTGTTTCATGTTTGATATGGTGATAAATTGGTGATCTTTTCTGCATATTGTTTCATGAAACAGTTCTGCAAAACAGTGCTCCATGTTGCTGGCATGGAAGGAAAGACCTATACCTTTTTTGTTCATAGGGTGGGGTTTTTTGTGTGCTGGTTTATTTTCGTGGTCTTTGGGTTTGAAACCTATTTTTCTCAGTGTTTGTTTCGGTCTTATTTTTAAGATCATGAAGAACTCTGTGGCAGCAGTTATGGATCTTTTTGTCTAAATGGAGGGATTTGTTATATGATTCCTACTGTATCCAGTCCATTCTGCAGGTCAGTGAAACGAAAGTTTGTGTGTTTAAGTATTGGACAGCAGCTGTCTAAAGACTATTTCTCCATTTTGTTTCTTTAAGAAATCACTGCTAATGCATTATCTAAAATACCTATTACCTATTACTCACGTAGCTTGCAGAGACATGGCGATATGAGAAAAATAAATGTGTATACTTGCTTGGCAGGTGCAACAGTATTCAGTTATGTATGCATTCAGGATTATATCTATATTTAGAGCCACATTTCCTCATTACAATACAGAAAGAACAAAATACCCTTTGCCTCATGGAATATAGACTGTGGGAAAGGCATTCAGAAAGGCAAAGTACATTCCCAGTTTTTCTTACAAATTAGTTATATTGCAAAAATTTTTGTAAGATAAAATGGCCTAACCCAAACGAAATGCAGAGACACCAAAAAAAAAAAATCTTTTAAGGGGGAAAAAAAGAATGTAATTCAAGACTTACTGTGTTCTTCGAATCTTGCTGAAATACTCAAAGGGCAGCTTTATAGTGACAGCCAAAGACTACTTGATAAAGAAACATCAAGGCAGCAAATACAGATACTTCTTACACCACTCCATAACAGAACCATTCTTCCTTTTGAAGCCCAAGTAGCAAACTGGAAAAGAAGCACTTCCTGGTTTTGCATGTGGATACATTTCCTGCATAAATACTGCCCTATCTTTTTATTCTCTGATTTACCGAGACATAAGATGCTAAATAAAACTCTCATTTTTCATGGTCCTGCATTTACTAATTCTGAGTTACCATTCATCAAAATAAATTATGGTTGATTTAATGGGTTTGCTTAACAAAAAAACAGGCATTCAGACAAATATTACATACACTTAAGGATATTACCTTTTTTTCTTCCGTGGCAACTTCTGTTCCCTCCTCTATCTTGAACTATAACTAATGATAACTGGATAAAACAGTTGAAGAAGGAAACAACATATTTTCCCAGATGCCTAATTAAAATATTACTTGCTTTTGTTTGGGACAGTTCAGTTTAAATACTTAAACTCAAGCATGTAAACTCATTTAGTTAGACAGGGAGAAAAGAGGCAATTTTGTGGTAAATGCTCATTGAAAAATATACACAGCATATCACTGTCATTGTTCAGTGTCACAATGAATCAGATCCAGAAGTGAGATTAAAGCTCTGAAGTGCTGTATCATGATGATTTATTCTAACTGCTAAACCTTGCAAGCTTATGCAATATCAAATGAATACTACACGCACAAAAAGTAAAACATTTTGAAATACATGTTGGTTTTTTCTAGAAGGAATCCCATATTATTGTACATAAATGAAAAATGAATGGTTAAACTAAGTAACAGCAGTTACACAATTTCAAAGCACCCTCTCAACTACTGCTAGACTGTGTAACAAGGAAGATGTATTTGATGCAATAACTATAAATATGAAGTAACAAATACTCAGAACAATTCATTCTTCAGGAGCACAAACTAGTCAGCATAGATAATTTCCACTTTAACAGCTCCAAATGAAGTAATTTTCAATTCAGGTACTATAGGACTTTATAATCCTGTGAAGCAGAAAAGTGACATCTTAAGAGCATTTCTGGTGTACTCAGGCAATCTTACTGCATTTAAATTATCAACTATTTTTTTCTGTATCTAGTGGTTGATTATGAAGTTAGATGGGTTTAAATAGCAGCATTCTATTTAAGCACATCCTCATTCTAAGCATGTTCCTTAATCAGTCAGAGAAGGCTAATTATAGATGAGAAAGGTTTTGTTTACACACAGATATCTTAGTAATCAGCAGTGATGTGAATAGAAACAACAGAAAAAATGCATCACTATTCAGCAGAATTCAGAAAATATTTGGTGCTTTGGAACTTCATGACTGGCATCATCACACAGTTGCGCAGTTTCTTTGATGAAGGTTTCTGCCAAATCC
The DNA here is from genome assembly GCA_013399875.1 of Gymnorhina tibicen. NCBI lineage: Eukaryota > Metazoa > Chordata > Aves > Passeriformes > Artamidae > Gymnorhina > Gymnorhina tibicen. The sequence goes on along the minus strand of VXAZ01004636.1, from coordinate 2,404,041 downwards.
CACCCAAAGCTCCCCAGTGTTCTCAAATGATCATCTCCCACTGAAAGAAAACTCAAATCACTTTTAGAATCAAGGGCTGAATGATTGTTAATTAAAAGGAGGAGATGGAGAAAGAACAGACTAGCAAACTGTAAAAATACCTTAAAACACATTTGCCTTGACATGGTACTTAGTTACACAAATGTGTTGTGCTAAGCAGAGTTAGTCCAGATTACCCTGTGCAACATCACTGGAAGTAATTTCAGCATGTGACTAAGAAAAATGCATAATTCTTTAGAACTATGTGTTTTTAGCATGATAACAAGGCCTGCTGTTTACCTTTGGAATTTCAGTTATTTTTATCATTCAGAAATGGATGTATACAAGGTAGAGATTTAATTTAAACAAAACATTAGTTGACCCCCCTCCATGTGCAGCAACAGTAGCAGATTTTAAATACAGCTGATGTGTGTTAAAACATGAGCTTGCTCAGCTGCCGTCTTCCCTCATTGCTTTTCTAACAATGAGTTAATGTTCTCAGCAGCAAAAGGCACACCTGTCACCATAAACCAGATGAGTGTCAAACCCAGGAACACTCAAATGAACTAAATAAACAGGCAGCAGGACAGAGAAGGATGGAAAAGCAGCTGCCTCAGGTGTATCATGAAACACAAGGCTGAAAGCTGTTTGCCTCAGCACCTGATGCACAGCTGTCCCATAATCATTAATTAATGCACTGCAGAATTAAGTGAAGATTTTGGTTTCTGAGGGGAAGCTCTGGTACTCCCTTTTTTTCTTACACTTGGCAGACTTCTGAGAGCATTCTTTGTGTATTTCAAGCAAAATACAGATGGTATAAGACAACACACACAGAGCTCTTCTTCGGAGGGCAGTACACACAGAAATTACCAGTGAAAGCTCTCCTTTTGGGAAGGGGATCATGCTCTGCAAAGGGCTAAGTACTGCAAGAGACACAGGCAGACCTTGCAAATCTCCTCCCTGGAATTCCTGTGTATCTTTCAAGGATATCTCTGATTTTCCCTTCCTTTGCTTCTATCCTAATGGAATCTCTCCTCCACCTTTCCTATGCTAATCCAGTAAATCCCATGCAAATTCCTTCTACTACTTTCTGTACGTTCTCTCCTTGCCTGGCTCTCTGCAATGGGCCCTTCATTCCCCATTTCAGATATCCCCACAAGTCATACACTTGCTGTGCTGTCAGCCTTAGGAATATGCACCCTGCAAGTTGCCAGGGAAGGGCTTCCCACTCATTTGGGCTTTTCTTCTTTCTCTGCCTCCAAAAATACACTTCCATGCACCTCAGGCTCTTCTGAAAATGAACTGTCCAATTAGTAATTTTCAAGTCATTTTTAGCTTTAAAGGTAGTAACAAAAGTTAGAATACACACCAAAAATATAGCTAAAATGAGTCATTAATTAAGATTTATTTTTAATGGGACATAAAATTTAAAATGCAACACTATCTCATGTGTTTGAAAACTATTAGCCATCCGAATTAGTATAACTGCCAGATATGGAAAAGCTTGCCATATAAACACATAGCTAAGAGAGTTTTAGGGAAGACTAACCCATTCTTTCAACTTCTCTCCAGTAGGAACATTTTATTTTACTCTCTATGTATAGAGAGTAACAGTTTTGAAACTCCTCTAAATGCAAAACTTTTTTAAAAGCTACTTAGTTGTCCCATTAACTTTGCCATTGCTTATTCACTTTGGCTTTAAATTCTTTTTCATATTTACTAGATGTTCTTGGAGTTGATTTTGAACTTATCAGCCATGTAATCTGAATTGCATTGACAAGCAGATAATTTCTCAGCTTTTTCTGCTCAGAGCTTTGTATTTACATGCAAGTAGTTTTTATACCAAGAAGGACTTTCCTGACTAAGGGTAGACTAAATGAAAACTAAAGTCAACACCCTGATAGTATAATGCAAAGCAGTGAGAATGTGTGCATATTTGACTCAAATTCTACTTCCTACTTTTACAGTCTGTCAGATACTTCCTTCTGATGTCCACCTTAGAGTCTGGCAAAGAAAGAAACTTTTACCTTCTTACTAAATCACAGTGCCATAGGATCATTTGCACTGTGCCACAAACAGCATCTCAAAGGAGACAGCAGTAATGCCTGTGTTACTGCAAGGCCGTTATGCTTGTGTTTTAGTTACTAATCAGATTGTAAAGGATCAATGTAATTTCAGACCTGCTGGTCATCTCCTGACATCTTATCCAATGCGGTCTATTTTCTTCCACCTTGCATTGATGCAGACGTGATTAATACCCTAAGCTGAAAGATTCTATGGATTTCTTTCCATGTGCTGGTGTTTTGTCTGGAGCTTCTATAGTACATTTGTATACAACAGTTAAGGCTGGCTCATTTCATCTGACAAGAGGTGTGGGTGTGCGTGCACGTGTGTGCAGGCATCTAGGAAAGCAGAAATCTGGATGCTATCTGAAAATTGAAGGTTTTAGTCACAGATTTTCCTCAAACATTGAAGGCTGCTGTCTTTCAACTCTGATTGAATTAGAAAATGTATTTTCTTAGAGGGGGAAAGACCTTTTTTCCATTTTAAAAATCAACTTTGGAATGCTGCATAGTAGGACCATTTAAAGGCAGCACCAAGCACGTGCAGAAACAGCAGGTTAACAGCATGCAGGTGTTGTGCAACAGCAACATCTGGCCCAGTGAACACAAACTCAGTGAGTGTAACTCTCCCTTACTACAGCCTGCACCAGAGGCTCCTCTGGGTTCTGCCCCAGTTCATTCAAGTGCAGGTGCACCGGTGCCTGCCATGTCAACAACTGCTCTGAACTTGTGCTCTGCTTTTAGGCATCCACTATAAACAAGATAAACTATGAGTTGCTACTGGCTTTTAAGGCTGGGTATAGTCAGCCTGACTGCCTCTAGCAGACACTATAGAGACACCATCATTCCGGATTATGTTCACAGGCCACATGCTTGTTAGAGTCTATCTTTCTGTCTTGCTTGCAGTCACTGCATAGTAACTCCACTGAAATTATTAGAGCTCTGCTAGTGCAACAGGATAAGCAGGTCTTCTGAGCGAATTCCACTGTTAATTACTGAAGTCTGCTTAGTTTCTTTCTCACCTATTTTAGCAAAGGACTTGTAGAAGAAATGTTTCCTGGTTGTCTTAAAGCATCAGTTGCTTCTATCTTTAACATAGGCCTTTACCTATTTGTACATCAGGAAAGGTGACTTCATAAAAGTTTGTTCAAACCAATATTTGAACATCTGGATTTTCAGAAATGCCCTAACTGTAGCACAGCTTGATCGCATCAGCTATAATTTTATTATTTAAAAGTAACCCAGAGATACCTCATCTTAATTTTCCTGTTTCTATGAAAACCTACATAATTTTATATGACAGCATTTTCTATATAGCATGGAATCACTTTCAGCAAGTGTGTCAACACGTCAGCCTAGAGAAAGTGGATGGGTAGTTTTGTAATCCCTAATGCATTGCTCACAGTTAAACAGATTCTATCAAACTAGCAAGTCATTTTTCTACAACTTGTTTTTGTTACAACCAGACAGAATTAAGAGGTTCAGCATCCAGGATGTTTTAAGTTTGGCATGTGCTTTTTTAGTATAGGGTTTTTTCTCTTTGCTATAACTTGGATTCATATCACTGTAGTTTTCCCCTTACCATCTTAGACCTTCAAGCTCCATTCCCTCTTAAAGACTTGTGACTACCTTAAGCGTCTGGTTCTGTTTTCTGTTTAGTAGGAAGTGCTACAATCTCAGTGACCTTTTTGCTATGCTGTCAACACATTCCCAATTTTTTTCCTACGGTCTTTTGCAGAACATGAACACAGCTCCATGCACTGTGCACACCAACTCACTCTACTGTATCACAACAGTTCAGTAACCCTCATCCTTTACCTGATCCTGTATGCAACTCTCTGCAGCTACAACTGTCTGTTCTTCCTCCTGCTTCATTTTGCTCTTTGGGCTACTGACTGACTCCCTTTATACTCATTCTTTAGAACTTTTCCATGAGCATTATTTTGATGCCAAAACCTTTTTTTTTTCTTCCTGTATCATTTTAGCCTTGCATTATTCTCCAGTTTTCATTGCTATTCAAAAATACTCCTATGAATTTCTTATTCCATTTTCTGTCCCTGTTACTCTATTCAGCTCTCCAAAGCATTTCTCTCTCACTTGCTAGAGAACAATGCACCACTCAAACTACACTTCTATTCTTAAAGTATTCTACAGTATTTCAGAAATAGGCCACTGAAAAGCCACTACACTTAGAATAAATATCTGGAACATTATCTCAAGCAATCAGAGCAGTCTGCCTACCCTTGCTTCTCCCAGCAGTGAAACATCATGACTTTGAAAAGTCTCAGATTGTCCTTAGTAAATGGTGTCTGTTTGATCAGTTGCATAGCTTTAATATATGACGATAATTAGATGTCTTTTTTTAGTGTCTAAATCTTCCATTATATTTCCAAAGACATGGAATTAAAATAAAAGGGTAGTAACTGTTTGTGCAGTGGTTTAGGCAAGCAGTACTGAAATACTGGTCCATAACCTACAGAAAGTGTAGTGGGAGTCACATCAGGTGTCGTGGCAGAAAACTCACAGGGATGCTTTGGTCTTAGATATGCTAAACATTCTTCTTTTGGCAGTTCCTCCCCACTCCACCTTCTTATCCCTCATCTGAAATTATACCTTGCAGCTGCCAATGGCAGTTGAGAACTTCAAGTATGTTGCAGAGTTTAGCCCATTTTTCTCAGCTGGAGCCTGAAATTGCTTATGTCACAGATTATTATGACTTCAGTGCCAGAAATAGCAAGAAGGAGCAAGATCTTTAGTAATACAAATAGAGAGAAGCTAATTTACATATATAAAAAATACACGCAGAATGTAGATATTGAAAGAAGTGCTTTCCATTTTCTGTAATGAAATCAATTCCTTAAGAAAATTTAGCAGAATAAGTGCAAAATACATAACAAATGAAGATTAGTTTAGCTTCAACCTACCTATTTTTGACTGAATAAGAATTACTAATCCATTAATTGTATTTATTTTTAGTAAAATATCATACCATTTTACCATGGTAAAATACCATATTCATTTTAATCCTTTCTTCAGAAGAAGTTTTCAGAAGCTCAACACATAAAATAAGCATAGTAGAGAAGACTTTTACCTAGGTCTCTCCAAGAGGGGATTATTCACCAAGCATGTAACATGTCCTGGCATGAATTATTACACTACCTAAACTGCAGTTTAAGCTGTACTGTGTCTCAGTGAATTCCCATTTCCTCGATCTCTTTAGCTGACAGTACTATCTTCAACAAAGGAAGCCAGAAAGTTACCTGAAACGGGGAAAAGAAAGCATGACTACTGTGTGAGAACCAGTGGGATGACACAGTTAACACTAAAGAAGTAGGCTTAATTAATTAAATCTCTCAGTGATGAATATATTAAACTTAATATATAAAAGCAGTATGGATCAGAATGTAAACTTGATGCCCAACATGCCTAATTCCCTTTATTCCAGAAATACAAAGTGAGAGGAAATTCTGTAAGAAAACTTGCTGTGAAGCAAATAAAACTTTTGAATTGTGTCATAACAAGTTCTCTATCCAGAAAAAGCCTTTGTGCTTTTCATGGTAGATGACAAGCTACCATCTAATCCAAATACAACTTGGTTTCCCAGGTGTGTTGAGAATTACACAGGAGCTCGTTGTGAGGAAGTTCTACTGCCCAGCATCAAGTCCCAAACAAAAGGTGACCTGTTTGCAGCTTTCTTGGCTTCCCTTCTTCTTCTAGGAGTTCTTGTAATTGGAGCATTCTACTTCCTTTGCAGGTAAAAGTGATTCATAAGGCTGAAGCTATTCAATCAAGTAGAAATTTCTTCTGGTAATCATGTACTAATTATTTGAATGTAAAAGTATGTAATGAATTATCCATAAGGTTGTATGGTTATTCAACATAATGAATGTGGATGTCTCAAGTTGTTGCTTGTAATATTTACTTCCTGGCTTGAAGTTTTCTCAGTGTCATTTCTAAGCTATTACTTATAGTTGCTTTGTAAAAAATACACATAGTACACCCATATCTGAGATTTTACAGTCTAGATAGAGTTAGTGCTAACATTTTAAACTATTAGTCTACCTTATGTTGTCCGAAGACTGAGAAGTAGATTAACAAAGTGCTTATGGATCAGAAACTGTTCTTACTGAGGTGGCAACCAAAGCAACTGGTGCCATTAGCTCCTAATTCCTCTACCACTCCTGGTCTAAAAAGGAAAACTAAGGAAAGAATGAAATTGAAGGATACTTCCAGGTAGATGTTTACTAGCATTTAGGACAAATCATAGAGCTAACTAACTTGTCCAGGATGATCCATGTTTGAGTAGAAGGAAAATGTCAGTGCTAGACAGGAAGTGCTGCAGGGTTGGTTTTAGTAGCATTTTAGACATATTAGGATTTGGAATGAAAACACATAAGCAGTAACTGGGATTGAGGCAACTATTTGATGCTGTGCATATATCACCACACTTATACCAAACCCAAACAAACTTATCATCTTCATCTGCAATGCAAGTCAACTTCCTATGTCCCCTCTTTATTTTTAGAGTACAGCACTTTTTGTAAGAACTCATTTGGTCATATACCATTAATACGTGTTTATGCATGTCTATGCCACTGTAAGGCAACTAATACCCCCTGTAATTCTTTGCCATCACAGACTTGCAGCCTCTTCCTTTTCTCCTATACTGCATTTCTCCTTGGTTATGGTAACCAAAGGTTCTTGCAATTCTATTCTTTGTGCTCCCATGGTCACATTGCCAAATCAAACTTTCTGATCTGTGCCTTTCAATGAGCGACCTTTGGAATAGCTGGTCTAGTTTTACCTCAGCTGCTGTCATGGAAACCCACTGAATGCCAGCTTCTCCCACAGATGAATGTATTTAGAAGAGATAGAGAGCATTTGATAAAACAGGTGGTATAAAAAAACCCCTTGTTGTAAAGGATACCCCCACATTAGCAATTTTAGTTAAATTAATCCTGCTTAGCCATGGAATACCACAGCAGTTGTTTGCTAAAGAACATTTGCAAATTACTATAAAGTTATTAGAACAAAATACAGCTTTAACTAACTTAATAAAAAAATTGTTCACGTCTCATAGAGATACAGACAGTATTTCTTTAGAAGTAAAATTGCCTCTGAGAAAAGGAAAAATGTCTTCAGAGAGTAATGTGTTAAAAGATCCCTTTTCTCTCACATACAGTAAAATTAGGGGAAAGCTGGAGACAATCTTTTGAGTTTTATGGTCTAAGTACAGAAGCTTAGAGTGACAGCAATGACAGGTCTGTGCAAGTTCTTTTATTAGACAGTTGGAACCTCAACTTCTCTTTACTCAAGCTTTACCTAACTGGCAGAACAAGTAGTGGTGCCTCTTTATTAGCAAAGTAAGAAGGGCAACAACTCAGTCATAACATAGTTGCCCTTGAACCCTATCTTACATATCAGACTAACTTGGGAAATCTCATAAAACCATTATCAACTTCTTTAGTACAGATAAAAGAACCTAACTGGCTAAAAATTGTCTTGTCTTACCTTTACACTCCAGAGGCTGATGTAGGATGATCATCTGCTAGAGAACTCATCTATAAATGAAACACTTTACATCTGTAAGTCCTTATCTCTTGGCTGAAGCAACCAACACGTGAGGAGTCTCAAGTGGATACTTTAATCTACTCCCATCTTTTCAGCTGAGTGAATGAGGATTATTGCTAAGAGCTGTCATTAATCTAGACTTTTTTTCTCAAACTTGATGTATCACCTGTATCTTAGAAGAGGGTGGAAGTAGGGCTTATAAGGGTTAGCTGAGAGTTTGCATCATCTTTGACTTGGCCTCCTGACAGGATATATTAAGTTTAAAATGTTAAGAGACATACTGTGCTAAAGTGTCCACTATTCCAGTTTATTAACAAAGACATTTGATCTACCATCAGAAAGCAGGAAGTCTTTTCCCTGATACTGTGTTAGCAAGCATTTCCATGGCTCTTTCAGCAGAGGGTTCTAGTGGGGTTTTAGTATAAACGGTAATGTAATCTGGAGGGGTGCAGAAGAGGAGATACTAATTGAAGTTCAGGACAAGGAAACTGAATTCCTAAAATTATACATCAAATCTTTTCGAATATAGGAACTTAGTGCTCTACTTTCTTGTCTGTATCATCACTTGTATCTCCCTTCCTTTCCAAGTTTTCTTTCTCTCAGGCTATTTGGGGCACATTTGAGGACCAAGCATGTGCAAGTGCATTTAATGCTCCCCTAGAAGTAAATCCATTCAATATACAAGGGTGGAGAGAAAGGATTTCATTGCTCTGCTTATAAAACTAGATCATAACTAACAGTGAAAGTAATCCATAAAAGAGTAGGGCTGCATACGAAAGCTCTGGGTGAACAGTGGGAAATAATTCTCCTTTTACATTTAGCTGAGTCATCACATTTTTATCAGCTGATGATTTATTTTTTCTAATCTGCAGAGTGCATGGAGGCAGGGCAAATGCAGATCTAGCTGCTCTCCATCTTGAAACAACCCCCCCACCCTCTCCAACAAACAGTACTGATAGAGCTTGCCCTTCTGACATGGGCAAAACAGGAAAGTAAGTGTACAAAAATCCCTGCTATTACACTGGTACTGAGGAACAAATGGCATATTTTGCTTCCAGCAATTCACCTATCAGACCAGGTCCATCTGGTCTTCTTCCTCCAGAAACATATTGTACGAGGATTACTGGAAGAATAAGAAGAAATGTAGCTGATGAGAATAGATGCCACATGAGCCAGCTTTTCTTTAAAGGCATAGAGAAGCCTAAATGCCACATATATAGCTCAGAGGAAAAGAGCAAACCCTAGGGAAAACTAAAATAAATCTGCAATTTGTTTCTGTATTTCATAGTAAGTGCATGCTGAAATGCCAAATTACCTGTAAGGTAAGTGTAATATTGATGAACAGGAACTCAGCCAGCCAAAACAACAGGGTCTAGGAATAAAGCCATTTAAGCTGTCCAAGACAACAGACTTTGTGGAGGTGTTACATCACCACAGGACACAAACTGGACAGAACAGAGAATAGCTCATGACTCTTCTCAAGAGAGCAGATGCCTGATTACTATTAAAAGAAAGGGAACTAGACAGCAACTGATCAGCTCCATTTACAAGATTTGCTTCTCCTCAACAAAGTGTGGAAAATTTCACATCATTTCCAAACACTAAGAGAACTGATAAATAATTATGTGCTATTTACTAATTGTTTAAATAAAGACCTAAGAAATCAGACAAACAGGAACATTACCTTCAGGAGAGAAGCCATGTAGTTCCAAATGCTGTACTGCCCTCTGTTCTTCTCCCTCGAATACATGCTTCTCAAAATCAATGAGTGTTAATTAGAAAGTAACTGGAGAAGATCTGTGTCACTTTTTTCAATGGAAACATCATTCCATTAATTTGTCTCTTCCCTGATAACTTTTTTCACTCTGTGTGTATTTTTCTCTCTCTCTCTGTTGTCTCTTTTTTGTTTCTTATGGTCAGGAAAGTTTCCATTCCAAGGACAAATTCTTCAGAGTGTGGTGCCGACCTAGTTGAAATTACAAGCAGCAATGGCTGCAACAGTGAGTACAGTTTGAAATTAAATGATCGGACTCCACAAGGAAAGGGGGGGAGGAAGGTTTTGTTAATTAAAGTCATGTGTTTTGTTTATTTTTCAGAAATAACAACAGCGTAAAGCATTGGAGTGGAAGAATGGTGGGGAAACAACATGCAGAGCAACCCTAAGAATCTAAGTTGTAGAGGGTGACATGGTAAGCAAGATGAGAGAAGAAAGTTGACTGAAATAGGAGGCTAACATGTTGGAGAAGACTACATCTAAGACATAAACAGTTCCACTTAATGGAGTTCCTATGTATTTTTAAAGCTGTATCAATTATACAGAAATCACTATAATTTATGTTTGAATTCTGTAAGGTTTTTTATGGTTTTCAGTAACACACAGGTAGATGCATGAGATAATTTTGGGTTTTACTACATGGGAAATATATAAAATACAGTAATTTTTTTTTTCACTGCACAGAGAATATGAGATATCACAGGGTTTTAGCATGAGGTGATACTGTGAATTTTTGATAGGGGTTTTTCATTTTTCACAGGATTTCTCCAGAGGAGCTGAAGACTGTCTTGACTCCATGGTTTCAAAATTGATATTTGTGATACATGTCCAGACTTTGGCTTGTTTCAGATACCCTTATCAGATGCAGGGGAAAAAAACCCTACCTTTCTCCCACCTAATACTTACCTTTTTTTTTTTTAATTGTAAGACAACATCAGCATGAGCTACCACTGGTATTTTATTGACCAGCCTCCTGGCACACAATTTTAATTCAAATTAAAGGGAAATATTAAGAAAAGAGATTGATAATGGTTAAAAAAGTTTTTTAGGCAGAGTTTGGTGTACATTCTTAATATTAAGCAAGACATCTTCCTTGATGGTTTTTAATTTTGTCTGGCTTTCTTCTGAAAATCTCACTCCTGAGGAAATTTAAACCTTACCTTAAATGTTCCAGTTGATAGTTCAGATAGCAGAAGTCAGGAATTTTGTTCATCAGGTCAGTTTCTGACACAAAATATTATCCAGACAGCTGTCTTGGCTGAAAAAATGCTGCCCTCTCCAAAGATTTATTTCTTTTATTCACACAAGCAGCTGTTGATCATACTAACACATTATATACCACACTTTGGTCCCTTACAGGATTCTCTTACTCAAAGAGAGGCCACCTGCCATGGTCCATGTCTTTTTTTTTGCCTTCACAACACAAAGAGAATGTCTGGTTGGTCGGAGGCATAGAAAATGTGAGCTGAACAATTTTCTTTTCAAGTTATTTCTAGCACTGGAGGCTGAAACCAGCAAAAATCAGATGTTTCCATAATGGCACATTACCAAGCAGGTCATTATATGGGATTTATAAGGTTGTATTGAAGGGAAGATTAGCTGAGAAAACTTCACTAATGGAAAGGAGAGAAAATGCAAACCAGATACTTCTTATCTCCGAAATAAACAATCTGGAGATGTGTAAAAAGAGGTGCAGAGGAAATGCTGAATAAGCTCCTATACCTAGGATGTCTACTACATGCTCTAGTGTCAGAAAAAACTGTGTGTACTTTGTATCAATGTAGACAAAAGCACAGTGGGACAGAGAAGAAAAGGTAGGTGGCTAAAGTTGCATAAGGTGAGAAGGCAAAGAGAAATCATGTTACAATGGCTATTAGAACACAAACCAGAAAAATTCATTACCTTCTGAAAACTCCTGTCAGAGAGGTCAGAGTCCAAGCTGGCGCTCAGCATGTAAAAGGAGAATCTGAGAGCGCCAAATCAGGTAGAGGACCTGATCCAGAGATTAAGGTATATAAAGCACTAGAAGAGCACTTTCTCCCCAAATTAACCATCTTACATGTTATTTTCTGGACTTCAAATCTTTAAGAGATAAGCTGAAGGAAGCTGATAATATTGTTTTAAAGGCTAGGAAGGATAAAAGTTATTTTTCATCACATAGGGACAGGCCACTGTTGTACAGAGAGTTCAGGAGATGTGTAGCAGTACTGACAGCTACATCAGAATCAGCGTTACCTGAAGTACTTTGCACAGCCGCAGTGAAAATCAGAGATGACAGTTGTTAGATCACTTTGCTGTGTTATTGATCATGAGACAGTCAGACTTACAGTTTGGTATACTGTCTCCACTGAAGAAGGAAAAGCCTTGAAGTCATCTTAAGTGGCAATTCAGGAAGGAGATACTAATAGAAGATATAAGAAATAAATGGACTTAAGTTACTCTATAAAAACTCTTAGAATCCTCCCCCTTTTCTAGACAGACATGGAATTGTCATGAACTCATTGTTACTGAGCTTGTTTGCATTATTTGGGAAACAATCTGTACAGAAAGTGAGGCTGAATAAACTAACCCCATGCTTAAATGCAAACAAGCTGATTTATGAAACAGTGTTACCTGTGAAGGAACTGCTATCAGCAATTCAGACCGCCTCAAACCCATTGTGTCTGAGAACATTTCAGGTTCTAAAATTATTTCAGTTCACAAACTTTGTGACTATGATGTTCAAATCAAAATGAGATCAGACCACAAATTCATTTTAAGGTGGTCAAATGCCACCAAAATTACAGGGTAGTCAACATTATATATAATTTAATAAAATAGTGCAACACACTTCAGCAATGATTGCTTACAAAATTAATGAAGTAGTCCTGTAAGCAATAAAGTTAAGGAAACTCCAGTTTCAGTGGTTTCAATGGAGTTTGTGGTTGGAGTCACTGGAGTCTTAAAAATTATTACATGTTTATGAAAGGGTGAGTAATAAGGGCTCTCTCCTGTCTGACTCCCATTTTCATGAAACAGAAGATCTCATGTCTTTGAAATTGCCTCTCCACCAGCTGAAAGGTTATGTAGGGAAGAAACCGGAAAAGACTAATTTCCTAAGAAACTCCATTACTATGATTACACAACAATCTATTACAGCGTTATGGCAAAAATTCTTTTATATCTGGGGATCATGTTATCCTGCCAGAACCCTGTGGTAAAAGTCTCTTCATAATGTATTGCAAAAACCTTTTGATCACTTGCAGAACTGACAGCCATTAGCAGGAAATCTCTTTATAGATCTACGTAAGAGGTTGCTTATATGTTACTCAATATATAATTGTTTTTTATTAGCAGCCCAAACAAACACTGGAGCAAAGTACAGTTAAAGAAGAAAGTCAAAAGGCTTTTGAAAGAAAATGAGGATATCTCTGTGCTGCACAGCCTTTTGATTTGTAATGTTAAATATTAAGCAGAAAAACCAACAGAAGTCCATTTGGTAGCACTCCCCATTTTAAAGATAACTTCAGTGTTGTGCAACCCCTTCAAAATTTACTGCACTAAAAGGAAACATTTTCCTTCTGGCCCTGAATTTTTGAAGAGCTGTAGAGAGGCTCTGATTGTGTAACTCAGTTATTTGAAAATGGAAAGCCAAGAAGAAATGCGGGATAGAACTTCTCACAACAGAAATGGTCATTATTCCTTGTAACATTATCTGCTTATGCTTATCCAAGTCTGTTCTTGCTTTCCTGGTGACTATAGCCTGTTCAACATAATCTGTATGTAAGGCAAGAGATCCATTTCGTGATAGCAGAGTAGGCAATACAAACTGTGAAAAACCAATAGTCAGGTTGCTGCTCAGTTCCATCTTTGACACTGATACTCCACAAAACCTTTCAGCAGGAACCATTTCTAGAGCTAGATAAGGGTGCATGAACAGAACCTACAGCTATAGAATCTGAAATAACAAGAAGATACTGCTATTTTTGTCCCCCACATTAAAGCTACAACCGATTTTTAACACTTTTCAATGCACCTCTATGTCAGTTTCTGTAGCATTAGAAAACTCTTTTTTCAGCGTATATTAAAAGAGGCTGTTTTCAAATTATCCTCAGTGCAAGTTCTGCATGATATGTCATCTAAAACTTTTGTGCAGGCAAACAATGGGCTGTAAAGATCTGGGTGAGCATCCACTGGTAGCGTTTTTTAAGAGGGCTGGGTCACTTGAATCTATATTGTACATTCTCCATCACAGAATTTGCTGCCGTGTCAAACCATTCAGTCATTTTCACAAGAGTCTAGGAGAGTTCCTCTTTTCAGGAGATTATTGTTTGCCGTCACTGTTGCCATACTGACAACTCAGCTAAGATGAGTTTATTTCAAAAAAAGCTGTTTCTAACTCTCATAGCTGTGAAAATTCATCATGGAAAGGTGACATGACCCACCACTGACTCATTAATGTGAATCTTCGAAACATTTGAGAATTCTGTACTACCTGCTAATCTCAGGGAAGATCTACCTGTGAAATGTAATGATGACAATTTATACATTGTATTTTAAAAGCCTTTAGAAGCACAAATCCCAATGATTTGCAAATAAATTCTTTTTCTCCTAAATTATCAAAGCACTTGAAAAAAAATCTAATTAGCTATTTCTCTGCTAATAATTCTAATATAAGTATCCAGGTGATATCACTGCCAAATAATCCAAACCTGTCTTAGGCATTTCCTTTGAGTTTCCAATTTCTCACTGTAGCTGTATGTTCTCTTTAGAAAAATACCCCACACTGTCCTGAAGTGCTGGTAGGCATGAAATAATCAATAAAAACGCCCTACAATGTTTAAACCTGTATTTGTTTGACCTAAAACAGTAGTACAGGACCAATGCACACCACCAGCAGAAGTGAGCTTGGTTTACCTCGCTGCACACCTTGGAGCCTGTAGTTCAGAATGCTCTCAAGGCTGATCTGGAGTGCTGCCGAAACAGCATCTTCTGGAGCTTGTGTCTGGCTGAGAAACAGGCTTAGCAATAGGAAAAATTTCAGATGATAACTAGACTCAAACAACTTTGTTACCTGCATTTGTGTGCAGAACATACAACTGTTGTTATTGAGATTAAAAGGATTTTAGAGATCCACCACAGACCCATAAAGTAAAAAAAAAAATAAAAAAAATCTTCTCCACCATGTACTCACAAAAAATAATCCCAGTGGACGAAATCATTACTTTCTTAATGTTTGCAGTGTGCTCAGAAATCCTATAAAAGAGATCCTAGAAAAGACCATTTAACTGTACACTTAGGATGTTTGTAACTTCTAACTATGCAAACTTCTGTACCTCAAATGTTATTTTTCTGTGTCATTCTGTTGAGTTAAACAGAAGCAGTTACCTGAATGACAAATGCTTTTTGCTTGTTGTCTCAATGGGCAAACTCAATTCCAATTTCTGATACGAAAGCTAAGAACCCCCACCACAAAGTTACTTCCAATAGAAAGAAGTTCTCCATTTTTAGAAAGAAACACATAAACTAAGAGGGGGTAATTACAGTGAGTTTTGAGGTAAATTTTTAACTAAAAATTAATTCATAATCATAACTATTTGTTCTTAAAAATTTTGCTCCTCTTTATCAATTTATTCTCACTTTATTACAACTGCATGTTACAGAAACTTCCTATACCTTTAGATATCTTTGGATAGTAACTTTAAAATAAAAGTTGCTGTAATAGCTTTATGTTTGGTAGTTCCTACTTTGGTTGTGTGAGTACAAGGTTATACATCACACTGCTTGCCTATTATTTTTTGTTTTTGAAACCTACAGATCAGTTAACTGAATGATGCATCAAGAACAAATGTGCAGCAAAACATACTGGAAAAAACAATGTCTTTACCTTTTGTCAGCAAAACTGTCACTCCTCCCTGCAGGTCTTGTGACTTTGCAAGTTTTACTTTTTTCGTAACAAAACCAAAATCCAGTCGTGGTCACTTAGGGACTCTATTCTCTTGCTGGAAATGTTACTGTCAGCACTGTAACTGCAGATAAACCTTATCTTTAGATATCTTTAAAGCAGTCCTGCTATTCACATTTGCCTCAATTGCTGAATACTTGTAAGTAACTTTACCCACTTTAAAACCTCGTGCTTGCTTATTTTGAGTGACAGAAGTATAAATTTTGGCACTGCAAAACTTTCTATCAATTCTCTCTTTGCCTTTTGGTACATGCACCTTGTAAGCAAATATATTTTGGGTTCTCTCAAGAGTTGTTGTGGTTGAAGAGCAAATAACAGCATGGAGGCAAAATGAATTTGGATAGCAAAACACTTTAATCACAGATGTTGCAATGTAATCGCTTACACCACTTCCCTGTCACATGGAAGGCATGATGTGGCCTGGGACAGACAGTGTAGTGGTTCCAGCCATGTGCATGGTTCTAGGGTCTTTTGGGCTCATCCGCACACTTGCTGATGTTGGAGAGGATTCCTGGTTCTGATGCAGACCCCCCCACCCCTTTTCTTTACTATATTTACCTCTGAAGTTTCCTCAGCTACAGGACCTGCTGACTATGCCCTGCAGACCACTCTGTTGGTTCTGGTTTAACTGCACCATCGTCTGAGCTCACCATCAGCTCCTCTGATGCTCTGGCTGACTCTGCACTGTTACTGAGGACACGTGGTTGACCATTCTTCACCTATTCTAATACAGCAACCAGTTAACCTTCCTAGGCTGGTCAGCATGGCTAACAGCACCAGGAATCCTACCTGCGTTACAGAAAAATGTGACATTCTGGTTATGCTAAAACACAGTCACCTCCCACCAAGGGGCTTCTCTGAAAATTCAACCATACTCCATTTTCAGATACCTTTCCTTCTAAATGAACTAACTGAACATTGTCCAAGTCACACCCACACTTACTATAGTATCTCCCATTCACAGATGGCCACTGGGAGTTCACAGCTCATCCCATCTTCTTAATAAAAAACCCACCATCAATACAGCCATGGGAAAGTGCTGTCTGTGCTCAGCACACACTGAAACCAACAGTTAAGTCTCAGGACAGATACACCCCTACCTTAGCTCATCAGGCCAAGTTCACAAAAAGTTTTAACTAGACATGGGCATAAAGTTGCTAATTGAAGTCTTGCTTAGTGCATTTAAAGCAAAAAATGTTATTTTGTTGTACAACATAGAGGTAAGTATTTTCTTTTTACTAGACTGAAAATGGGCCAGCTGCCTGATTTTGCATTTAGAAATCTGGTGATACGGTGCAAAATTGATCTTATTTTCTTGTCATTCTATTACTAAGTGAAAATAAAAGGGAGGAAAGAATTTAAAAAGCAGCAAATATATTAGCTATACTGAGACTATGCTGAATTTACTTACTTGATACTGCATGCCAGCTGCAGCAATCAAAACCGGTGACTGATGTAAAAGCATAGGAAAAACATGCAAAAGCACAAGTCTTGTTTAAAGTCTCTATATAAATATAATATAGCCAGATCTTGTGTGTCTCACAATTCCAAATTTAAGAGCAAAAAACTTTAAAAAAAACCTTAAAGATAGACTTATTTCTAAGTACTCTGGGTTTAAAACACTGTAATCATGCTACAAGAGAAGAGGCAACCACTATATTCTAAACCACACAGTTAAGACAACTGAAATTCAGTTCAAGATGGTGAGTCCAGCTGAACTCTTAGCTGGACAACATCTTTAAATCAGAGCTTTTTCTCTAAGAATAGAAGGCAAGGTACTTTGACATACTTCTATCTTTATTTAACAAGTACTTTGTTACTTTTCTCTAAAGATTTTAATTGATTTTATCTAGTAAAACTGTTCAGTTCTGTAAATAGGACTCTGGGAAAGTTATACACCTCTCTAGAAATAAAATCCAGGAAATGGCAGATTTAATGCATCACTAGTTTTCCTAGAGTGCTTTACATACATAAATAGAGCACATCAAAGTACTGTTTCTTTCTACATTTGGGTTTGGGTTTGCCATTGACCCTAAATTGGGAGGAGCTGTCAACTCCCTCAAGGACAGAGGCCCTGCAGAGACTTCGACCAAGAGAGATAGGCAATCACCAACCATATGAAATTTAACAAGGGGAACTGCTGGATTCTGCACCTGGGACAGGGCAACCCTTGTTGTGTGTATGGACTGGGGAGCAAGAGGGTGGAGGGCGGCTATGGGAAGGGACCTGGGGGTCCTGGTTGATGGTAAGTTGGATATGAGTCAGCAGTGCCCTGGCAGCCAGGAGGGCCAGTCACGTCCTGGGGTGTATCAGGCCCAGAATCGCCAGCCAGGCCAGGGAGGGGATTGTCCTGCTCTGCACTGGGGCAGCCTCCAATCCTGGGGGCAGTTTTGGGCACCTCAATATAAAAGAGACATTAAGCTTTAGAGAGGGTCCAAAGGTGGGCCATGAGGAAGTAAGAAGGGAAGCCTTATGAGGAGCAGCTGAGGACACTTGATTTGCTCAGCCTGGAGGAGACTGAGGGGAGACCTCAGTGCGGTTGTCAATATCTCTCCACTCTCATGACCAGTGACAGGACTTGAGGAAACAGCATGAAGCTGAGTCAGAGAGGTTTAGGTTGGATACCAGGAAAAAGTTTTTCACCCAGAGAGTAGCTGGGCACTGGAACAGGCTCCCAAGGAAAGTGGTCAGAGCACCAAGCTCTGCCTGAGCTCAAGAAGTGTTTGGACAACACTCTCAGGCACCTGGTGGGATTCTTGGGGTGTCCTGCTCAGGGCCAAGAGTTGGAACTCAGTGATCCTGATGGGTCCCTTCCAATTCAGCATGTTCTGTGATTTGTAGAAACCATTTTCATTTTGGAAGAAGAAGGCTTTCTTCAACTGCAGAATTCCATCAAATATAACTTCCTGCAATTCTGATGTGTACAGGGGATTACACAAAATGCAAGGCTTTCTCACAGATATTATAGTAAACACTATTGCAACTACAAGACTCGATAATATTACCAAAATGATGTTTACGTTTTGGAAGGGGCTTTGACTGCAAGATGTCCACTCTTCCAGACTTCTCAGCTCTCTGGAATGAAACAAACAGCTCACTGAAGCATTAAACCTTATTTATGCTTGGTTTGTTTTAGTTGAACCAAGGTGAATAAGAGTCATAACGGTAGTATAACCATGAAGCAGGTCATCCTTTATGTCATTACATTCTCTTAATACGAAATTCCCAGTAACTATTCGATCACATCCTATTTCCCCATGTCCAAAAAAGCCAAAGAGGGGTACGTTTGGAAAAAACTTCCTAAATGCATCTGCTTCCATATTCCTTTTGGTTTTGTAATGCCGATATCCTCTGCCAACACACGCAAACATGAAGCCAATGGTGTTGTGCTCGGGGATGTTTGCTGCTTTGAGACGCTGCATGGCCGCTTCTGCTGTCCTCTCATCAGCCACATCCTGGTCTAACAGGACAGTGGCACTCTGGATCTGGGGACCGCTGAAAGCCAACCCAACCACACCGCAGGCATCACCGGGCTGGGCGTGGTTACTGAAAGGCAACAGGCACCAAGTTAGAGAACGTTTTGGGGAGACCACTTCTCACCTGACTAAACTGCTGCTGCGGCAGATGTAGGTTCAAAGCAGCCAACATTGTAGTGATTCTGATACCATCCAGAGTTAAAAAGGAAACCAAACACTTCACATCTTAGCAATGTTTTTTTGTAGCAACCTTTCACAAGGAAAAACTTCCACATCCATTACTGGGTATTAAGCATAAACTTGTTTCACACATGCCAAATTCAGCAGTTTGTGTATGTCACAGCTCTGCAATTCCAACAGTTAAGACAAGCAAAGGCACTCAGGATCTGTACATCGAAGCAGAACAGCAGTCATTAAAGGTTCCGGATTCATTTTGCTTTAAATTGGTTGGCCAGGACACACGGGGGTAAGTAGTTACGTACTTAACCTTTATCTGCAGTGACTTTATTTAAGGTCAGCTCTCTTATCTGGAGCAATGGTGCAGCTGGCAAAATCAGATGCAAGAAAACTGTTGATACTAGTATGGACTCCAGACCTCCCATGGCATGAGAGGAGCCTATGGGCATGGCTGCACTGTGCACCACAGGACGGAGTGCCACATCCTTCAGCCACCACAGTGGATCAGGTGAGCTCCTGGGGCACAGCCCCATCGTGTGTGCAGCTACTGCTCCAGGCTGTGAGCCAAACCGAGGCAGATGCACGAACGCATGTTCACATCCTGGGCTCCGTCACAATGGGGACTCATTTACCTGCCCTCCAGAGATAAAATGCTGACTGCAATAAATACACAAAGTTATCTGAAGCTGGAAATCTCCTTTTCAGTGGGTTTCTCCTAGCTGGGTTTCCAGAATCCAAACTGCAACACAGCCATACAAAGCTTCCAGCTTTTCTGGCTAATCACAGTCTAGCAGTTGGGACACTTTTCCCTTTAAGAAATTATTATTTTACTACTGGTAAAGGGCGTTTCCAATATGACTAGAAGGCTATGGACCTGCAATGTTTCTCTCACTTTAAATCTTTTTCATCATTTACCTTGAAAAAAATACCTACTTCTCAGAAGTCAGTGATGTAAAGCTCTCCACTTGTCCCCCAGCCAGGATGATACTTTTCTCATTCAATGGATTGACTATTTGATGAAGAAATCGAGTAGCTCCAGTCTTCCAGGAGTTGTAGCCAAACAGAAGAACGACACGGAGATCTGGGTTATTCTTCAGACCTAACAAATAAAAACAAACACTGATCCTCTGAAGTCCAACCATCCTAATTTCTCCTCAAATAATACACTGCACCTCTCTCTGAACAGCTCCACTTGAAACATAACTGGAAACCGATACTCAGGATAACTTAACCTTAGTACTCCAGAGATTGGGAGGAGCAGAGATGCAGTTCCCAGCTGTAGCCCCACAAAGCTCTTGGAGCCAGTACAGAAGCTGCTGGTTCTATACAGAACTCCAGACTGGCACCTCAGAGAACGGCACAGCACCTCACAAAAGCCCACATAAAGGAGAGAAAAATGACATACCTGCTTCAGCAAATTTACTTTCATCAAAGACCCGGTTCTTCACATCTTTAGAAAAATGGAAGGTATGAATTTTCACCCCATCAATTTTGGGAAACAACAGAGCAAACCCAGCTTCACCCTCTTCAATTTCTTGAGGCTGATTGCTGCTTGAACCCATCGGGGTAACTACAGAGACAAAACCAAGCATCTTGTGTTCAGGGATTCTAATACTTTCATTTACACCGCAACATGGGTAGAAAAAGGTTGAATAGCTCAGGTGATATAAAATATGACCACCTATTTCCGTAACAACTCATCTAATTGCAAACTGGTGTGATTTTTTTGTTAATGTTTTGGAAAGATGAAACGTGTAAGTCCTGCTGGCTATGGATCACACTGAAGTCAGTTTTGACAAGGAGACATGGATATATTTACACATATTCCCCCAGGCACACCTAATCTAGGAAGACAAGAACAGTGCAATACGAGCCTTCCTGCCAACTTCTGCAGGCACACAGACATACTCAAGTTTTTAAGGTGTCCTATAAGCATGTGATGACAATATAAAGCAAACTAACACAAAAATCAGGAATGTAGTATTAAAATATGGTAGTGACAACAATCAAACACCTTACTTATGATGTGGGAAGTGAGAAACTATAAAAAACCCCAACTTTCTAATGATAAAAGAGTGAAGCATGAGAAAAAGCCTGCCAAGGGAGGCTGTGAATTTTCCAGTTACTGCATATGCCTCCTGCTAGACCATTACAAATAGGTATATACCGGGATGCCCTGTACAGTTAGTCACACTATGAATGAAATATATACAGAAATCCAAGCAACATTCAGTAAGTACATTAAGGTGCCAGGGAATGCTGCCTGCCCAATTAAATCTACCTTTTTAATTATAACTGTAATACATGAATTAAGCTCCACATCACTTGAAGTAAGTGACACTGTGAACTCCTCAAAACTGAAGCCAGTGCTGAACAAGGTGGGAGATGATACCTTCAAGCTGATCTCTCAAAAACCCACACATTTCGCTCCTACCTACAATCCCTGGGGTGACCAGTCCAAGAACCTGACATCGCTTTGGCAACAACTTTTCAAGTGCAAGTGCTGTTTCTTTACTGTTTCTTTTTCTGGCTGTTAAGAGACCAAAAAAACCATCAGAGAGCAGAAAAAGCGTGTTCTGAGCAAATCCCACAGCCAACCCCGTCCTGTTTAACCAATGCTGCCCATCAGTGGCCGCCCTGGTAACAGCATGCAGGTCTGTGCTGCTCCCTGAGAGCACAGGACTGCCGGCACACGCTCAGTGTTCTCCACAGAAGGGAAAGGAATCTGTGCACATTAACACAGATCTGTGAGCTGCTTCGTACCACAAATGCAATACTACGCAGTCATGGTTTCTGCAAAAGATTTAGTTTCCACTGAACCCAAAACTCAGAGAATTCCCTTTCAGCTGACTATGCTCTACTTACATCCCATGTGTATCTTGAAGTGAGAGTGAGTTAGGTCCAGGCTTTACCTTTCTTTTGCTCGTGACACTCTTCATGCCCAGTGAACGTCTCCGCATCAGCGATGTAGAGCACAGTCTGGGGCAGCACGTGCACCTTCTGCAAAGACACAGGAGGAGTACACCAGACGGAACGGGAAGCGGGGGCAGAAACCGAGGAGAAACTGCTCTTGCTCCACCAGCAGCCCACGCTGGTCCCCTCCCCCCTCACCAGGCTCCTGACAGCCAACAGACAACCTCCCGTTAGCCTCAGAAGTGCCCAGATTTATCTAATGAGAATTGATAGCACAGGCAGGGAGCTGACCCAAACCTCACACGAGCAAGAACAGCTCTACAGACTGGCCCTACGACCCTGCTTCTTCTTTTAGCACTATCGAAACTCCTTGCATTCATGGTTGTCGGCTTCTGCTATTCATCAGTGCTGATGCTGGGAAGCAGTGTAGAGGCGCTCCCGGCCTTTTTTGTCCCAGTTGTCCCCGATCTGCTGAGGCCTCTGTCTACTGCTTAAGACCCTGACATGAACATCTGTGTAGTGAAGACCCAGCACCAGGTTAATACTGGTGGACAGGAAAGGAATCCTGCCAGACAAATACTGCAGTGTTTCCTCAGTGTCTCCCAGCCTATAAGGGTTTACCTCTTAACAAGATTGCCGAGATGAACAGATGGGCCCTGAACTGCAAATCCTCAAAAAGCGTTTTGAGCGGTGTATTAACACGCAACACTTGAACTATCAAAACCACCTACGCCTCCGAATACGTTCCTTTTGCCAGGCGGCTGGAAGAAGCGCGTTAAGTGTTTAAACGAAGGCACTGAGCTCGCGCCCCCCTCAGGCCGCCCCTCGCGCCCCCTCACCTCGAGCTCGCGGGCCAGCGCGCGCACCAGCGCGTGGCTATCGGTGGGGCCCGGCTCCAGCGCCGACACCCACGCGATTCGCTGCCGCGTCCGCAGCGTCCGCCGGGCGCACTCCCTCCACAGCCGGCACACGCTGCAACACAACACGGATACAACCGCGTCGGCCGCACCGCCCCCGCGAACCGGAGCCGGCCGCCGCCCACCCCACGGCCCCGGCCCTTACCAGGCGGCGCGCAGAAGCGACTTGGTGGGCAGGAAGCCGAGGACGCGCTCCACCACCTCGGCGAGGTTAGCAAGGACGAAACCGCCCTTGGCCGCGGATTCCATGGCCCCGCCGCCTCTCCCCGGCCCCGCCGCGGCCCCGGCACCCCGCGTCACCGCGCCTGAGGCAACTTCCGGTCAGCGCGCGCGGGCACAGTCCGCCACACTGGCGCCGCCTGGCGGCGGGGAGGACCCCCCCTCCGCTCTCACCTCCCCCCGCCCTCGCGCCCCGGGCCCCAGCACGGACACAGCGCTTCGTAAAATGCTTTTTATTCATAAACTTGATGCAAGTTTACAAATTACTGTACATTGCCAAGGAACTCTGCCAGAAGAACTGGAACCCAAACCGAAGCATGCGCCGAAGGGCGGAGGCCGGGGCCGCCCCAGCCCCCGCTGGGCCCGGATAGCGGCACAGCCCGGCTGTCACCCACCGCACCGGGGAACAACACGCACTGGAAGCAGTGCCAAACCTCTCCCATCGTTTCTTTCGAGCTAAAAACTGGATCTAGAAGCAAATGCACAAGGACCCGCGGGTGCCTGACAGAGAAAATAGCACAAGTTCGATGCTGTTCTAAAAAAAAAAAAAAAAAAAAACAAAACAAAAAACCGTAACAAAAACATGCTTCTGCACTTCTGAAAGTGCTTAATCCATGGAACACACCCTTAGCTCGGCCCCGAGGGGTGCACAGGCCTAATGACTAGTACTACAACCAAAATAGAGTCGATTCCGGTAAGGCAATGAAATTGTGTAAGTACACAGACCCAGATTCATCTCCTAATAAAGAAAGAACAGTTCCCATTAGTCTTTCAATAACAAAACCACTGTCATGACTATGGCAGCATTTCTTACGCCTCTGAATTGGATGACATGTTTTTGTACTTTATTGTAGCTTTTATATAAAAATTTTTCATTCAAGGACTTCCATCTCAATTTGTGCCAATCACTTTATAAGTTCATTAGTTTACAAATGATTGCAACAACCCGTTAATAAAATGGAACGCCTAAAAAGGTTTTTAGTATTTTAAATAACTTCAAGCTTCATACTGTGGCTCTTCTTGTTAAGGAGGTTGAGCCAACAAGTAGCAGGAACAGCCCAGCAAGTTCTGATGCCCCAGTGGAAGTGACTAGTTACAAGGTTTTATTGGCACAGCCTTGCTCTGCATAAAAACAAAAAACCAAAACAAAATGAAAAAACCAAACCAAAAAATTAAGATAATCTAAACAAAGAGCATCTTTTCCAATAAACAGTTCATATTCTCATACAGCCATGAAAAATGTTTAATGACTTAACATACATGTGTTTTTCCTATATCATTAATTTGGAAATACTACAAACGCTGTCATTTTAGACCAGAAAAACTACTGTGATTTGCAAGACCTGACATTTCCTAAAACAGTATTAAACAATGTATTAAACTTCTTGGCTTTAAATGAAACAATACAACGCAAGTCTCTGCAGTCTGCATTTTGCAAAAGGTAAGAAATACACGGAAGTGTGTGAACAACTCACTCCTATTGAATGATCTGTAGTAAGTCGATAGCCTGCTGCAGGGAGAGCTTATGCTTTCAAATAAAGAAAGGGAGAAGGGAGGGCATGGCCCAAATATGCTTAATTCATAAGAACAAATATGGTAAAGGCCCAAACTGCTCAGTCCAGATACCTAAGAAGAGCGGAATGGTAAGGCTGTAACTTATACTGTACGTGTCAGTTGACAGATTATCCACTAACTTATCTAATAGCTAAAGTCCTCAGTACAGCTGTTATAGGGGCACTCATAGCTTGAGTCTGTGTGTTGGAAAACATAAAAAAGAGCTTGTTTTGTTGACATTGGTCCAGGTATACAACAGTCCTCAGCATTAGCCATCTTCTTTTGGAGGAGTGTACCAGCCTGTGGAGAACAGAGACACGTTAGGTACCAGCACTGCTGTGTCCAGACCATCCTACTCTTCATCTGTGGGAGATGGAAGCCTAACCTGGCTCATTCCTTCCCTCTTAAAGCAGGCCAGCTCAGTGAGACCGAGCATCCTAAATGCTAGTAGTCAGCAGTGGGAGACAAACCATGTGGCACATTCCGGGATCAGACCCAGTATTTGGGTGTGCAAACACGGATTTTTGTGGCAGCAGCTATCCTGAGCTGGACAAGCTGAACACCAGCAAGAGGAAGCTGCTGAAGGAGGAACATTGCTCTAACCAAACTTAATAAAAGAGAGGTAAAACCCCCAAGTCTTTGAGCTATTCAAAGCATAGACATACAAACACAACTGCACTGGGACACTTATATAAATACCATTTTGTGTACTGCAGAGTTAGGCATGCACAAGCAACTGAATGGTTTATCCTACTTCTGCAAATCCTACTGTAGGCATAAGCTCAGAAATGTCAGTTGAATAACTGGTCTCCTGACATAATTTGGCATGTTTAGCAGCTGAATCATACCTGATCAAGGGTGCACAGCTTTTTCTAGAGACCTCCAATTTTAATTCTCCCAGCCCCTCTTGTAAAATTTCCTCTAAATGTTTGTACAGTGACTACAGGGTCTATTTGTGCTGTCCCAGAGAGCAGGTAGCAGCTCTAAGCTCAAGACACCTTTCACAGCAGCACTGAGTACTATGAATGCTTTGTGTACAGCTCCTGAGGCAGGACTGATCATGTGTAGCACACAGGTAGAAGTACACAGACAGCACGCTGGCTTTTGTAGCAAACTAAAGGAACAAAAGACTCAGTTAACGGCAAGATCAAAATATTGTAAAATTGGAAAGCATGTTAAAATCATTATCTTTGATCTTCCTCCCAAGAGTACAGGTGTTATGTTCCGTTCTCCTGTAGGGAAGCTGAGGTGCTCTTTGCAGTCACACTGAAACACATTCACAGTAACCTGAATTCCTGGAGGACGCTGCGTCCAGCCCAGAGCAAAGAGCATCACGAAGCGGTAACTGGACTAACTCTCTGCTGACAACCTTTATGTAACATGTAAGCTACTTAAACCTTTTAAAGCCTCAGGCATCTCATACTGCCACAGTAAATTCAATTATACCTGGAAGCACTTGTACACTTTTTTTATGCAGCAGAGAGACTTCATAAATAGAGTAAAAAAGCCCAAACCAAAACAGGTGTCTCCTTATTCTATTGTACGGTTTCCCAACTAGTGCACCTCACTTGGACTTCTTGTATTTTTTTAGTCTCAGGTCTTTTTTTCTTCTTTATCTCTTCCTTAATGATTATTTCCAATAGGTTTTTGCCACATGGAAACAAAATCTTTCAGGGAAAGGAATAAACTTCCAGCAGATACTTCACCAATATTAAGAGACCTTAAAGCTGCAGTAACAATGAAGTTCCTAGATCAACTGGCTGAGAGTGAAATGGAGCTGCCTTTCAAGAAGCAGTAGGAACAGACACAACATTCAAGTACCCCGGAAAAGTTGCAATGATTGCAGTCAAGTTATTTAAGCACTACTGTCTTTCTAGTGCAAGAAGAAAAGGAAAAAACATTTATGGTCTTCCCAAGCCAAAATAAGACACTGTCACTTCAAGTTTCTCTGTGGCCAAACACCAATTCCCAGAGTGCTGCGCAGACAAGAACAAAATGGCAAGAACATACATACCATTTTTCTCATGTATTTGTACTAGTGACTTATAGGACTGCTGTGCTCTTGCTAGATTATATTGATTCTGAAAGGAGAAAAAACTAACATAAAAACCTGCATCTAGATATGCAACACTCAGAAACAGTTCTACCAGGAAACTCTACAGTGGGCTTAAAAATAAAAACTATGCACAATGTTAGGACATTCCTGGCTTTCAAGATTCCCTTCTCAGAGCCAGAAATTCCAAATCCTCCCAATTCTGATCCTCCTTCCCTCCCTTTCCAATACAAGGATAGCAAAAGCCTAACTACTTAAATACCCTGCCCATCCCAAGGCTTTATCCACCTCGTATGCTCATAATTACATAAAAAATTCTTAATTGCCAATAAAATACTCATACAGGCACCAGACAATTTAAAATGCAAATATATTTGCAGTAACAGTTCTGTCATTAAACATCTTCTATGAGAGTCAGCAAAGAAATGGAAGCCCAACAGTGATTTGTGTAACTGATAAACACAGCACATTTACCTTATTGGCTCCAAACTGTACTCTGGCTTTTCCTTTGACTAAAGTGGCATTGATCTGCATGATGACTGATTCTATTGAGTAGGCACTGCTCCAGCCCTGGAGGAGGAAAGGAATATTAACATACAACATGTACTTGCTGCTTGTGCTCACCTTGCAAATCTATTTTGGAATGTGTGCTTTGGGATTATTTTTTTTTTCTGCACTCCAGTTTTAGTTTTAACTACTTCTTTTCAATTGACTGTTATTTTCCACAGAAAATCTGTAAAATGATATACGGTACTAGTACTAAGAACTCGTAAAAAGAATGAAAGGGCTGAATCACATTTCCAAAATATAGCAAGACAGGAAAAAAAAGCTCCATCCTTACAGCACTGACACACTTCCAGCAATGTCACAACAGAAATTACAACTTCTTGTTCCAAGAAGCAGAAAAGGCTGATTTCTAATGAAGTCAATTCAGTAAGCTATAAGAATTTTGCTCATCTCTGGCATTGCTTTACCTTCCAGAGCTCACAGGAGTTTCTGCCAGAGCCCACCTTCATTAATTTACTTATTTTAAAGGGAGAATCACTTTGTCTACACGAATCATCTATGCCTATAATCACCCGTATTCCTCACTTCTCCAGAGCTGCCTTTATGCAGTTGAAGAGGCTTCTAGAAAAGAAAACTGTGTCTTGCTCCCCAGAACTCACTCTTCACACTGCCTTCCTCACAGAAATTCTGAGAATTCCAAGTTGACATGCTTGCACTTCCTGCCTCTTCCTCAGATCTCTTGTAAGCCATCCGAGGCAGAAGAGAAGATCTCAAACAAGATCAACAAGGCAAGTCTTGTGGGACTGAGGTTTAATTCCACCATGTTTCCTTTGGAGCATGTAATTTATTCCACACAGGGATTCTTCAACTCAAGGGAAGCACCTATTTTCACTATTTTAAGGCATGTTTTATTATCCAGATAAAAGAGCCCATATTCACCTGTTTAGTAAGAAGTTCCATGCATAATGCACCTCCACCTAGGACATACCTAGAAACAAATGTGAAAGAAAATACACTTGACATCAGCAGTTAGTAAAAAGATGCAAGTGCTCACAGCACTTTAAGCTCTTGCCAGCTTGTTTGTTAAATTCTTTGTTCATAAAGCTGAAATGCTCTTTAACCAGTAATATATTATAACCATATAGCCGTGTTATACTTAGGCAAAGAAGATTAGCACTGTGAGACAAAAAAAAGTTGTTTGCTAACTAGACTTAGTTTAAACTACTGACTGAGCTGGTCTGCACAACTGCAGAGACCATGGAAAAAGGGAAGTTGCTTTTTATGGCTACTCTACATATACATAGTACTGATGTGTAGCTAAAAGAAACCAACAAAATTCAATTCTGTAAAGAGATTTCACACCATTTCAAACAATGTAGGTGCACTTATAAATAATATGAGATAATCAGATCTTTCTTGCTCTTTTCCTGTAAATCACTTTCTAATTTCAGTAACACTTCATCCATTGTGCTGACTGGGACTCCGCAGAACACCTGAGCATCACAAAACCTAGACAGAGGGAAGAGAATTCACCACTGCCAAAATGTATTCTCCTCTATGATCAAGACATTTAAACCTCATACATCCATATGACATTCAGAGGGAAGTGACCACTGAAAAGCCATCCTTTTTTCATTCTACAAAGAAGTCTGAGTACAATAAAACTAGAATCCAGTGAATTTTCTTGTGTTTGGCTCTGCTCGTTAGCTTTGAGATTAGCAGCACCCCTCATGAACCCTATTTAACTGCACTAACCATTTACTGAATTCAAAAAGGATACATGGCAATTCAAATCAAATCAGAATCAACTCCAGCTATTACAGACTGCATTTTCAAATGCAGGCCTGTCACCAGGAGATGCATAAAAGCCTTGGAAGGTGAATTTAACCTTCTCTCCAGGGATATATATAAGTTTCCGTGCCACAGACAGCACTTCAAACACATTTTAGATGACATTTGGAGCATGTTTTCAATTAAATTTAGTATTTTTTGATTAGCATTTGAGGAATTTTTAAACAAAAACTTTATAGCAGTGTTACCAGCAAGAGAGAGACAGTTAAGACTATACAGCAAACTTAGGCGACACAGGGATCAAGACCCGTTCAAAGCACAAACCCAAAACACCTTACAACAAGAGAAGCAAAAGCAATGTTAACCACCCCAGAGGTCAGTTCTTAACCATTATGGCGGGCACAGAGTTTTTCAAGTTGTAACATTTCTACCCCAAAGCACAATTTCTGTAGGGCAACTCAGACCTACCCTCCCGTGAGCACAGGAGACACCACTCGCACAAAGGGAGGATCAAAAGGGAAGTTATCCTGAAAAGAATAATAAAAAAACAGGTTAAGGAAAATACTGTGACATTGCTTCCCAACCAGAAAGTACTTCAATAGCCTTATTTGTCAAATCAGATTTGAAGTACTACAATTTTTCAGTTCCGTAAAAATTCCCTTTCCACAGTACTGACTAAAAAGCATTTTTTTGGGAAGCTTTAGTGCCAAACTTAGAATTTAGTTTTCTTTTATTTCCTTCCCTTTTTTTATGCTACAGATCCATTATTACCCAAGTAACAGCTGAGGGTCATTTCAGTCACTTTCTATAGTAAGCCTCAAATTTAACTGCAGCTTTTCATCCCACAGACACTTACCTTAAAAGAGAAGTTGAGTAAAATGTATTCTACACCTTCTTTTTCTTTTAAGACCTGAAGATCACTATGCAGTGGGCTATCAGGATCAACCCTATAAAAGCAGCAGGTGGGAAATCATGGATGAAGTTAATATTTTCAATACCTGTAAACAGTAATTCCTCTTAAAGAATTTAGGTATTTGTAGTTTACAAATACTAGTTTAAGGTGAACTGCAGGAAATTCTTGCTCCTTTTACAAAGTTAAAACTTTGCCATGAGATCAGCATGAAAACTTGTTGCAATGTATTACATTCCCCATGCTATCAAGCATTACTTAAACACAGCACAAAGTAAGCTGTTTATTTTAAAAGAGCAATTTTAATTCTCTTCAGTTTAGTTGTGTTCAAATAAGAGGCGAGAAAAACAGGAAGACTGTAGTCATCCAATTTTCAGCACATAGTTAGTGAATCCTTTATGGATATGTAATTGTAGTTCTGCATCAGCTGTTAAAAGTAATCTGCATCAGCAGAAGGACTAAAGCCAGCAGCTTCTGCTCAGCAGAATTTCAACAACTGTTTGTTCCAAAATGCTGGTGGTGAGCAGCCTGGCCATTAATTCAGACACTACTGGGTTAATCCCACCAAGCTCTGACACCCCATCAGCTTTTAAAGAGAAGAGACTAATCAAAAACACCTGCAGCAAGCCAAAAGCTTATGTCAAAGGGACTGAAGACCATTAAATCCAATCCTCTGCTATAGGTGAAACCACAAAGTTATTAGATCTCTTTTCAGAATTACTTGGGCAGTTTGTCCCCATCTTACAGAGATATACAGAGAAGTTATTTCAGAAAAAAATCTTCCAGTGCTTAGGAACCTCTCATTTCAAGCCATGGCTTTTGCTGGGCCAGTTCACAGGGACTTGTTCTAGTAACAATACTGGTCCTTCCTCACGTGGGCTCTTTCCTCTGACATCTATGCCCCCCAGCTACTCTGCACACAGTGCATTTGTTTCCAGACACTTTTTGCCACAATAAACAAACACAACACTTATTCTCTTAGACATTCTGGAAGACATTTGCTGCATGCTCTTTTCTGAAGGCAGAAAATGAGACTTGTTCACAGCACTTAACAGAGGTTTCAAATCACTGCACGGTGGTTTGAGCACTTGGTTACAGAAGTGCTCAATAGGAAAGGCCTCCTATAACATGACACAGATTTCTCTGATGTGTCATTCCTGCCATTTTCAGGCTCAAAACCTTCACATGCCCATGACTACACTAAGAAGGAAACAGAAAACTGTTTCAGCAGCTGGTGACTCAGTTTGCACAAGTCTCACCCCTGGGACAAGGCAACAATTCCTACAGGCAAGTCAACTACTTTGCTGAAACAGCCTCTGTCCTTATAGCTATCCACCATGCCATATCGGAACCGATGGAAGCTCTTTCATCCACTGCCAGATTTTGCAGCCACCCAGCATAGACTGGGTAGGCTCTTTGTTTCTTTAGGGTACTGTACAGGGATGACAGCAGATGATCCTCTTACCAGGAATAATTTCACTCTAACACCTCTAGCATTAAAGTTATTGGACTATGGATGTAACAAGGTGAGTTATGTACTGCTTTTCATTTTGTGTACTAGGTGATGACAGAAGACAAGTCATATATAATTATATAAATCACATTTATGTGATAGCTAAAAGTTTCAGTCCTATGTGTCTGTTTAACTGTAAAAATAAACAACTAATGACACTAAGGCAGTTCTGTTCTTTCTTACATCTTGAATGAAACTAGAAGTTGGATACTCCTGTCATGAAAAACTAATAAAAATAAAACCATGCAAAATCTCGTGAAGAAAATTTTCATCACTTGAGGCTGCATATTTTGGAGCAGTTTTAGAATGGAACAGTAATGACAGTTAATGTAATACAAATAGTGTTGGCAGTGAAAAGCAGGTCTGCCTTTTTGCCAGCTCAATTACTACAGTTCCATCTCTACACATTTCTATGTATCAGAATTACAGCCACTATTTTGTGGCTACAATTACCATTACTGCTACTACTATTGGAACACGCTATTTTATATGCTCTGGCTAGAGATTCTCATTTATCAAAAGAACCTCTGCAGAAATAATAAAACATTGTTCAGAACATGAAAAAACTTTAATAACTTACTTGAGAAGCTTAACGTGCCATTCATACAAGCTGTCATTTACCAGTTCCACTGAATATATCCCTGTAGAAGTATTAGATAGAATTAATTATGCACTAAGTGTAATAAGAAAACTTAGCAAAAATGTTCTTTGCTTTTAAATATGAATACTGTCAGCAGGTGTAAGCAATGGGTGAAATACTGAGGCACACCCTTCCTCCAGTAGCAGAAACACTTCTGAGCAACTACAAGGAAAAAGTGTTTTCACTTCTATTAAAAAATTCCACATGAATCAAGTATTTTTTCTGATACTTAACCATTTCACCTTCAAAATTCCACAACTACAACTCCATCTTGCTTATTACTCACTGTTTTACACCCAGTACACGACCAACGTGCTTTTAAGATGCTTTACAACACATTTTGAGTATGCAGCACTGTATTTCACAGGTTCTCATTAGTACAGGCAGACCAGGACAGCACACCAGACAGTGTATGCAGTAGAAACCCAAAAAAAGGGATACTGCAGTGGATGAAGCACATTCCCAAGAGTTGACTGCAGAAGCCAGAAAGATGCATCTGAAGAATGGAATGGGCTGTGGGAGCCAGCTGGTGATTTTCAGTGGCCTGTTTGTTTTAAGCATGTTAAACAACAGTTGTGCATTTCACTCCCAGGGAAGGATGGAAATTATCTGCCATTTTCTTGTATATTCAAAGCTTCCTATCTGCATAAATTCACAAGCAGCTCTGGAAAAAGCAATAAATCTTTAACCACCAGAAAAGATTTAGAACATGGTTATCAGTCATGTACAAAAGTTAAACCTCTTCTTTCACAGAATACTCATGCATATAGACTAACCCACTATTATTAAACTCATTACCTGGTCTAATATTTAACAGCATCTCTGTTGCTGACCTAATTATTTAGAAGTCATATGCAAATCAGGAACCTGCCTAGGATTTCTGAAGGCAATACAACCACCAGATTGCAGTCACCACATTCTCCCCAAGGAACGGGGGTATTAATTTCTGAGTTTTATTATGTTAGCATAAAAATAATCTTGCAGTTGAAACTTACAAAGCATTAGTACTTGGAGTACAGATGACATTTCAAGCTGTCCAGACCCCTTTATTTCTAAAGCATTTCAAAACTTGGCACACAAGTTAAAGCACCCATGGCTTGTTTCTCCTTACTGAGTACCACGAACAAGTGGGTACTGCAGCCAAGAGCACAATTTCTAATTTTTCTATGTCTAGAATAACAGTGTAGGCCTGAACACATGCTCACTGTGCTCTCTATGTCCCTTTTAATCAGCAGCTGCTTCAGAGACCTGACATTTCTGTTTGAGGATCAACCAAAGGAGCTATTAAGGCCTTTTTCCAATTCCCCAGATCCAAGGACACTATTTTCTGAACTCACCTTAGTGTAAGTCACAAACTGTTAGAATTTCAATTTCTACTGCTCTGGTGTAACAACAAAGGAGTTGACATTCAGAACTCTGCTCATTGTCAACTCTCATTAATGACAAATCTATTCCATTGTTGTATCCAGAATATTTTCTTCCACCTGCATCCAAATAGGAGCAAATACTGGAAAGAAGCAGCCTCTCAATATTACAGTTTTGGCCCCTAGCATGAGCATAGAATACTTACTACAGACAAGGGAATAAGTTACAGTAAGGATCCTGACACCATCCTAAACAATGGAAGATCACAGGAGAACTTCCATCCCTTTGTTCACTCGCTCAGCCTCCAGCCCCACTCCTGCACGCCTTCCATCATCCTGGGGCTCCTGTTCTTAGCCACAGTTCATGTCCCAGTCCTTCAGTTCCAAGGCCCACGCATTTTGCCAGCTTCCCCAACAGGAAGAGTTGTACTGCACCTAAGCCAGAGGCTGCAAAAGGGTTCTTCAAGAGAGAGGCTCAGCTCAGGACTGACGAGCACGAGCCTTAACACCACTGTGACACTCCATCAGCCTTTCAAGCACCCAAGTTTTGAGGCAAATAGTATCTGTGTCTCCTCACAAACAGCAGCAGAGGGGCTCCGTGTCTTGATATGGAAGCTACTTAACAACACTATCCAAAGCTGAGGGAGGGCGTTGTTTGGGATTTTCTGAATAATCAACAGGTGTTATTTGGAAGTAACTCATATGCTTTTTTTGTAATTTTGACAGTGAGAGGAAAAAGGTTCCTGTCAAAAAGAACTTAACTTATTAATAGCAGTTTTTGAGAGGTCCTTAATGCAGGAAAGGAATCAAGGTAGGTTCCTCTTGCTTAAACACAAGGTGAGTTTTTTTATTCCTCAAAGGTGATTAAGTAAAAGAGGTGATCAAGTAAAAAGAAGCCCACAGAACCACGAAGCAAGCAAAAAAGTAAGAAATTGAAATGCAGAAAGAAAAACAATTCCTTTCAAAGCAGAGGCAATGTCTTGCTTATGACAACATGACTATATCAAAAAATAAATCCCATGCAGTCTTTGGATAAAAACAGTGAATTGAAGTCTGTATGAACTATATATGAATGAAAAAGATGCCAAAGATACGAACAGAAAAGATTTCATTTAATATCCCCAAATTCTTTGTTTCTTGCCCTCCTTTCCCAATCCCCTAAATTATGTTAAGTCCTTTGTGAATCTCCAATCTGATATCTGGAAATGAGATAATCTGACTTTGCAGGACTTGTGGCTCCCATTATCTGAACAGGTTAATGAAACTGTCTAATTCACAACAGAGTATCTTAATTTGCTAGAGTATTTTTTGCTTCTGTCAGCTCGTAAGAAAATTATTTTCAGTTTCTTTAAGGGCAATTTTTCCCCTAGATTTCCCAGGCAGATAAGCAACTGCTGTTGAGAGCAGGCTTGCTGTCATCTTTTGCTTGAGCTCCAGCAGCATTACTTCAATTGATAAAGGAAATTCATTTCCAAAATAGATGCTACCTTGAATACACACCTACAACTGAAGCCACTGTCTTTTAATAGTACTTTTTTATGAAACAGTCTAATAGCAAAAAAAAATTTAAAAGATTATTGCTACAAGTATTATTCACTTCAAAACTCACAGTGTTGTCCTGCTGTCAGTCCCAAAAAGATGTAACCTCACGCAAACTAAATAAAGTGATCCTCACCCAACTAAAAATCAGCCTTAGCCTTTCAGGCTTGTCTTACAAAGAAATGAAGACAGCATTAAATTACCTTGCAACACTTACCAGAACCTGTAAGTTTCACAATGGTTCCCTTCGCACATTAGTAGAAAGAAATTAAATTCAGGGTAAAACGGACCATGGGGCAAGCACTCCGAACAAAAATGACATTGAAGAAGCCAATTACCTGCCACAGCCTGTGCACATGGTGACAGTTACCTAACAGAAGGCAGAACTGGGCTATAAAAGCAGGAGTTTTGCGCGAAGGAAAAGAACCGGTAACATAAATTCACTCAAGGTCGAAGAATAAATGAAGCCATAAGGAATGAATCTAGGTAAGTTTTATAACAAACAGCATCAATTTACCAGTAAAATGTAATAAATGTGTCAGTAGGACGGTGTTTCAAAGCAGAATCTCCATCATCTTTGCAGTGTCAACCTCCACTTGACACTACTTCATTACCATGTTTTAGAGATCAACATGAGGCATCCAGTTGCAGTATTTTTACATATTTCCAAAGTCATAAGCTGTAAGTTACTGCACTCACCTTTAAGAACCTCAACTTTCTGTCAAGTTTAGCAAGATTTGCTCTTCCTCATAATTTAGAGTATGCTTTCCTACACTGAGATCACTCTTTTGCAACTTGTTAAGACTTGTTTATCTAAAGCCAAGAAATGGCATTATTAAAGAGCCTAAATCCTCTCCTCAAACCACACCTACCCCAAGGACCCCTGGCTGACTCCAATGGTACCACCACATGATTGAGCACCACACAGCAGTATTTACAGTCAAGTTGGTTTGTTATATCCAACCTTAGTTCTAATCACAAAAACGGGCAGTAAAGCATCCCCCACGACTTCATACAGATCTATTTCTAGCTCTTCCCTAGACCCACTAATCCATTCCTTCCTGGATAGATGGTGATTAGGGCACACTGGCAAGCACTCAGTTGCAACAAAGCTAAAAGAAGTAGGCTGCATTAGATCAACACTAGGCTACCTCATCAAATCTATACCCTGGACATTTTACCACTGTCCCCAGCACTTCTATGCATGAAACAATGGACCTAGAGGTTAAATATGACAAATCAGAACAGGAACCTATTGTCCCTTCCCTTCTGTTCTTTTACATACAAAAGAAATGGCGTTGCCAAGTGAGATTTAAGTCCACTAGAAATAAATATGGACAAAAGTTCAGAAAAGTGAAAGAGTATTTAAGTTTATACTGACTCTCTAATTAGGCATTCCTCCTGTTCCCCCCGGCCTGCACCAGGATCCCACACCTGGCTGCAGTGACAGAGTTGTCTATTTGGCAGACTTAGAGGAACACAATTTGCCCAAAATCTATGTAATTTCTATTTCTCATACAGTAACACTCAGATAATTCAATACGCTGAATCCTTCCTTGGCTGAGCTAGTTTAGATACAGCTCCTATAAGGAATAAATGAAATAGCCATCCACTACCTAAAGATAATCACCGGTCATTATTCAAACTAATTTAAAATACAAGCTTGTTTTCCACTGTAATTCACATCATTATTCCAAGGAATATACGTTCTGACTTTTCTCCACAAATAAACTACTTTAATAAGAGTATATATAATGAATCTATGTATTTTTACATACGTGCACACACAAACACACACGTATATACAAACACAGGACAACAAACCACAGAAAAATTAGCAGAAGGTATTTCCCAAGAGAATTCATTTAAAGTCTATTTTAAAAGGGGAAATCTGAGGCATTTTACCTGTTTTATAACTCTGTGATCTATATATATCCCTGAGTTCTTTCATAAGTCGATCTGAAGCCTGAACTGACCCAGAGACTGCACCCTGAAACAAACAAAAAAGACTCCAAATAAGTGAAAAGTAATATTTACAAACAGCTTTACATTACAAAGTTACGCTAACTAGAAGGTATCAACAATATATTAGTTTCTGTATGAGAATTAGGTTTCTGGAAAGTTAAATATTCTAGTGAGCAAAGGCTACTCCAAAGAAACAAGGCCCTCCCCCTAAAGAAGCATGTTAATATAGACTACTAAATGCTATAGGTGACACAAACTTTTAATCAAGGTACAACAGGTACTTTTCTGTAACGGAGCTAAATATGTGGCATTTTAATTTCCAAGATGGATGCACAGTACATCTCAGATAGAAATACTTCACTTTACATTCTGCTTTTACACACTGGGAAGAAGAGTAAGACTAATCCCAAGAACAAGCTTCTACACAGAAAGTTTTACTGCTTTCTCAGAGGTATATTTTAATTTGGTCATGGAAAAAGGTACAGGAGTTGGGAAGTATCCACTCTAGAACAGTAGCTTCCAGATGAATATGACCAACAGCGAACTTAGAAAATGTGGAACAAAAGCAATATTTATTGCAACTGAGTGAAAAAAATCAACACCAACACAGAGGAAGACTAAGGTAAGTAAACCTTAAAATACAAAATATTTCTTGTGACTTGTCATAGTTCTTGTGATTTATGCAACCAGGGCAAAAATCTCTTCTATTCTTTTAGAGCTCAGTTCTGTACTACTCAGCACCTCAAAGTGAGAGGAAACTCAGCACACAATTTTCTTGTATGTTATGTGCTTATCTATGTTTCTTGTATGTTATGTGCTTACATTTATGTATGTTACTCTGCTTATATATCCCACCCAAAATACCACTTTAGGTTCAGGAGTTTTGAAAAATAGAGAGATAAAAGTTAGTATTATAAGATTTAAAATACTGAATAGGAACAGGACTCCAAATGAGCTAAGGTAGTTACCACCCCAAACCCTGACCCTGTGACACTTGGGCTTTCACCAGCAGTCTGTTTCCCAAAGGTAGATGATTCCATTAGACCTTTGCAGTTCCCTACTGCTCCTGTTCTTCAGTCACTGCCACTGAAATACAGGCTGACACTTGGAGCTCATAAGCCTGGCTGGTAGGGGGGAAATCCAAGACAAAAAATACAACCGTCCCATTACCAAATAAAAAAGACCCACCTAGAATAATTCAGCCTGCCTGTATCAAGTTCTGAATGAGTAAGTTGACGAGTTTGCTTTTTTACTCCGTCTAAAAATTCAAAGATACTTATTTCTTCAGTTTCCTTCCAGACACTATGAACATCTACAAACATATCCTTTTTGGACAGAAGCGTCCAGTATTTCTGGAAGAATATGAAGCAGCTGTGACCAGTGCCTAATACCTGAAACATCATCCCTGTTTGCCTGAAGTCCACAGTGATGTCTTACATTCGGCAAGGTCTTAACCATAGGACCAAATTACTTCTTAATAAGAATTAAGTATCAGTAACAGTTACTTGATGCTGAAGCCTCCACATAGTCCTCTGTCTTCTCTGTCCAGTAGTATCAAGTAATACACTTGGCTTCACACTAGAATCTGTAGGCTATTCTTTTAAGGTTATTTATTTCCATTTGCCTTTGGATTTAATTATGCAGATTTCTGAAATTCCACTAGTTTTTCCTAACAGACCAGTATGAAGGATGAACCTTGTAATTAAACATGCAAATAACAGGCAACTCCTTTCATCTGATTAAACAAAAGCTACATAAAGACAGGGCTTCAGACAAGTAGTTTTTCCATTTACTATGCCCCTCTCTATAGAGCACTATCAGACAAAGAAGGGATTTCTCTAACACCAAGTACATGAAATTTTACAGAAAAAGGTTGTTTATATGCATTATCTGCATATTACTACTATTTATGCCCACTATTTGCAGATCAGCTGAAAAAGGAAGCATTACACTTAACCAGTTAACAGCATTAACCACCATTTCTGTACAGTTGTTGTGCTTTGTGAGAGTTAAGATTGAGACTCATCAGCACATTGAGTCCGGAGGAAAGAAATTTCATAGACAAGTGTCAAGATTTTGGTTTTCTTCTGTGCAGATCCTTGCCCCTGCTACTGTATTTCTTAGTGAAAGAAGGAATTTTCTTACACTTTTCACAGATTATCAACCTATAAATACAGGCAATTTAAGAACAAGTGAGATGGTCAAAGACATCCTCTGGAAAACTACCTCTCTCAATGCATCTCTATTTCCATCCAGTTAAACTACTGAATTTCTATACATAATGTTGGAAGCTCATCTTGGCAAATGAGAATTTAAATATGTTCTATACTGGAGACATTTAAAAACCAAAGCTTAACACACCCACATCCTCCTGACTGCCATAATAACTGTTGATAAAATGAGGTGGTATTAAAGAAGTTAGTGTGTGTAAGCAAGCCTCAACACACTTTGTCTATAACAGTGTTTTTCACCCTTTTTTTCCTAGGAGTTTCTAATTGGGCTGCCCACTCCTTATATAGCAGCATTAAATATAGTTACACTTGCTACCCTAAAGACTCGATAGACTGTAAACCAGTAATCTACAATCAGGAGAAAGAGGATAGCAAGCTTAACTTAAGAAGTTTAGCACAGGAGCTTATTTTATGTGCTCTGAGCTACCCTTGGAGGAACTTGAAGAGGAAGGTAACAGCTAAACCTGATTGTAAAATGCCAAACACCACTGCTCTGAAACACATCTTTATTCTGGTACCACCTGTGGGTTTTGTAGCTACTGTTAAAGTGCAGTTCAGAAGAGAGCACAACTTGCATCACACCATTGCGCGATACAGAGCGCTGAGGTCAGTTTTGACTACAGTGATACTAAAATTAAAAACTTTTTCCGTAACTCACTACATGCAAGTTATAATTTCAAAGATTGAACTCAGATATAAATAACAGTATCCTTCTGGAAAAGTGGGACTTGACACTCCAAGGGAGATAAAGTTCCCATTTCTCAAATTGTGACAGTAAGATTTATAGTTGCAACTGCCTCAAAAATAACTGGTCAATCATGGGATCTGACGAGTATCTGTCATGTGGGGCTGATGCCAAAAGCAGAAAGGCAAAGCCATTTCATATGAAGTAGTTAAGTGAGCTGCCAGACCAGACCCAAGTGACATTATTTTCCTAATAAATAATCAGATAGGCACAAAAAGTCTCACTTGATTATCCTCTCCTCTACGAGCATATTTTGTAGCTCTCCAGAACAATGAGCAGGTAAGCTGGAGAAATCCCTGCTACAAGAGGCAAACATCTATGTTGACAACGTGCCAATTGCTGAGAGCTGCAAGTAACAGAAATACCTGATGCAGGAATTCCCACAGCCAAAACTGTTGGGCATGAAAAACATTCATGAGATGCATCACTACAAGCCTGTCTTGTTCTCAAACTCTTCCCCCCAAGGACAAGCTTCTGCCACTGCTGGAAACATGAAACTTGTGTCGCAGTCGGACCAGCACTTGCCACTGCCCTGCTGTATATTAAGGCCACAGAGATATCAGGGGTTTCTTTTCCCCTTCCAACCCTCAAAATGCACCCACAGCCTGCTCTCCCCCAGAAGTTATAGGAGGTGGGAGGTGCAGTTCACTGCAGTTTTATATCCAAAGATCTGATTGTTTGTTTTCTGTCTGATCCAAAAAATATTGTGAACACGTCAGAATGCTACAAGAAACCTCCTCACTCAGTACATTTCAGATGATTTAACCACAAGACCAAAAATTACCTACTCAAACAAAACATGAAAACTTCTCCAATAAACTGAAATCTAAAATGACCCAAAAAGAGCTAAAGAACACAAATTCCACTGTCACTGAACTTTCTCAGTATTTGTGCAGAAGCACATTCATTCCTAGAAATTAAAGTAGGTTCATATTTCCTTCAAGGATTAGACTAAAAATAGAAATGACACCTTAGATTTCATAAAATCTGAAGATGAAAGTAGAGACATTGGAGACTTCTAAAGGCAAGTGCTTAAACTCCTCAGTATGAAATGGGAAAAGCTAATAGCATTATCTAAATAAGAAAGGCATTAATCTTTAAAATGGCTATGTGGGGAGAGACCTCTGAACAGCAAGCAGCAAGTTGTTAAATATTTGAAGTTAATGATTCCATTTCAAAGACCTTTTTTAACTCCAGGTAAGCAAGTGGTTCTTTAAAGTTATTACAATATTAAGAGAAGGATTAATTCTTGCTCCAAGTTACATACTGTACCACAAACCAAATTTATTTCCTGATGCCAGCAAGAAGAATGGGATTAAGGATACTGCCAAGGACAGAACTCATTTACAAAATTAGTAAATACACATTCTTAACTTGCACAACACACATAAACCCTAAAAACTCCTATGGCAACATCTGGAGAAGTAGAAAAATGTCTTTAACCTATCAGGCATAAATGAGAATGGGAGCGCATGCACTGCTTTCCCATGAACAAGCCTTGAGCATGACCTGTAACTCCAGCCTGCACTGCAGCCAAGGGGAGAGAGGACAACCCATGGACTTGGGCCAAAGAACATGGAAAGGAACTGAAAAGTCTTCTGGCTGCACTGGGCACCAGTCAAAGCCCTACATTATGCTGCACATTCCCTTTTCCAACAAGCAGCATGTAAATGGCATGGGTTTGTTTTACCGGCCTGCTGAGGAAACAAAGTATCCCAAAAGGCTGCGTGGCTCCTGTAAAAAACAGACTATGATTAGCCACTGCATTTAAGTTTGTGAAACTCGTACTGTCCTCTAAAAAACTCAGTTGTGAGGGATGTACAGACTTAAATTTTGCTTTGTGTCAGGACACTCAGCAAACGTCTGCTCTCTTACAGCATGGTTAACACATTCTACTACAAGTCCCCTGTTTGGCAGCATGGAGGACCATTAAAGTGCTACTGGGTGAGCTCTTTCCTAGGTCAGTAGCACAGCTATAGCTTTTGGTTCTCCAGCACCTAAGAGTAAACCCTCACAAGTCCTTTGAGAAATTATTTCAGCAGCACAGCTATTTCTGGTGATCCACAAAAATACCACGGTTCCTCAGCAGCAGTTGAATACCCTGTGCCCTGTACTCAGCTGACCTTGTTTATGCACCAGCATCAGCGAGAGTGTCTTGGCATGAGAAACAGCTATTATGTAAGTTGAATCTGCTGTTGTCAAACAGAAAACCAGCAGTGTTCATTTCAGCTCCACTAAATGTGGAGGAAAAAGCAACAGGAAAGGCAATTTTTGCCAAATGGGAAAAGAACAGATAGCAAAAGAAAAGAGGCAGTTTTAAGAGGCTTTCTGCACCAAGGAAGAATGCTGACACTACGAAAACCTTTTTTCTGTTCTACCAAATTTTAGATGGTTGTAAAGCAGGCTATGCCTTTCAGGCTGCAAGAGGATATATTTTCTTTAACAGTTAAAGACTCCTTACTATTAGGAGTGAGTTATACCCACAGAAGGACACAAAACCTCACTAGGCATCTTCTCAAACAGTGAACATTCAAGTTTAAACAAAACCAGTAAGTGACTGTTGTGTTTATGGTTAGTCAAGTCTCAAAACCAGACTTGACGATACAGCAAAAGCAGTTTGGGACCTTATGTATACCTGCTTTTAAACCCTGAAATGCCAATCAGGTTTGAGTGTTAAAATTTTAAAACCCTTTGGTTGAAGCAGATCAAACAGAAGTATTAAATTTCATGTTTTACACATTTTAAGCCTCTATGAAACAAAAGCTTTGATTTCTTTGGGAGTCAGGGTAAACAAAATTAAGGTTGTATGACCTCACCATACTCTCCTACATGCACCTTTGAGAAGCAGAATCCTCTCTGGAACTCGGCACTTGTGACAGAATGTTTCTAAATCTCTGGAGAATAAGCACTTTTTCTACAACTGCCTGCAGGCAAGATCACTCAGGAGACTGACAACAAAGCTGCAGAGCTGCAGAAGGCCCCTTGCTTTATGTATGGCAATAAAAAAACTGCGCAACAATCCACCACCCTCCAGTAATTTCCAGGTGGCATAGCTATTACTGAAAAATAAACTCATGCATAAAATGGATTTAAAGCACAGGTTTACCAAGTATTTAAAGTCAGCCATGACTTTTAATACAGTCAATTTTAAATATGGCTTTATTTTTTTACTTCAGTAAGGGTTCAGCAACAAAAGTCACGCTCACAGCCTAGATGCATTCTGCTGATTCTGCAAGGACAACTAATGTTTGTAACAAAGGCACCTAGCAAGAAACAGAGGGACAACCACACGGATATATGTGGAAATGAGATGAGCAGCTAAACAGTCAGCTACAGGTTAATTTATGTCTAGGTGCATAGCAGTGGGCTTTCTTTGCTGAAAACCACCCCTATTTTAAAGTCAGAAGTATTACAAAGAAGAAGCATGGAATCATTAACTCACATTTAAGTGATCTTGCCTTTGATTTTTTCTGATTTTTTCTAAGATTGCAAGGTTCTCTTTTTCAATGCCTTCATCCTCAGATTTCTTCCCATCAACTGGTTCCTCTTCCTTCATATCATAGTGATCCAGATCTTCAATGTCCTACAGGAGAGAGGAAAGTTAGTTGTCAATAACTGTACAATGCTCTTCATTCAATGAAACGCTCTCCAAGGGCAC
Organism: Gymnorhina tibicen; assembly: GCA_013399875.1. Classification (NCBI taxonomy): domain Eukaryota; kingdom Metazoa; phylum Chordata; class Aves; order Passeriformes; family Artamidae; genus Gymnorhina; species Gymnorhina tibicen. The sequence continues at coordinate 2,360,499 of VXAZ01004636.1, read as the reverse complement.
TTGGGATACAGTCACATACTGTACAGCATTATGTATTTGTGACTGCTGGATGCCATTTCTATTTTGTTCTAAAATGTTTTGTTCTAAAAGAGTTTGTCACTCTCAGCCAACACTATCCACTGGAAGTATAGGGAGCCTTCATAATACAAATGAAATCTGAATTCACAAAATGTTTTTGGTCACAGAAACAAGCACAACCTCCGCAAGAAGACAGGATTGTACAGAATTAGCCCACTGAAGTAGGTGGCCAACAGGACTTGAGAATCCAGAAGTACCCAAACTTAGGGTGGCTCCAGGATGTTTCTAAAAGCAGACCCTCTGCAGTCACAATCCTAGCTATAATACACTTCTGGCAAGCAGTGATTAACATATCTGGCAGGGCTACAGCAACCCTTCAAGAAAGTTAAATATTAGAAAACTATGTGTACTTTATTCAAAGTTAACATTTCAGCTAAAGATTAGATGCAGTAATTTTGGAATCAGGATGCAAGACAAAATTCTGTGGTCAAGCATTCTGATCACACAAGCCAACACCCTGGTCCTACGTTCTAGACCGAGGCATTAAAAACTCCTCTGCTTTGTATCCCAAGATGGGGTTATCTTGTTATAACAGAGTGAGCACTCACGCTCAGAGGAGCACTCTGAGCTTCAGACAACTGCCTTAAGGAGATTCTAATGCTGGCTGTGGAGAGGAGGGGAAGGATGTAAATACCTTGACATGGAAAAGGAAGCACTGCACCAGCCACATCAGCAAGCTTTGGTTACACAACTACCAGATATACTCCAGTATGCAGAGCTCTGCCTCACCTGGGGCTGCTCTTTATGTACCATCTGTTTGCATGGCAGGAAAACTCAAATTCAAGGATGCCCCACGTAATAAGAAACACACCTGGTGCATTTGACAACACTGTTTCCTTCAGCTCTAACAGACCTTAGACTGAGTATTCTTTAAAACGCTCATGTTTCTCCAAACAATAGAGCCAAGGAATTGTACACTGCTTCTCCATTTAGAACTGGGACTAGATTACAAGTTGCAGATATCACTGCCACACACAATGCCCCCTGACAGCTTATAAATAACAGAGACCATTTCTTTTTTTGTGCAAAGTAACCCAAAAAGAATGCAAAAGGCTACTCTAGAAGTCTGCAAGCAACAAGAGCCTTGCGGCAGCAGGATATGGGACACACCACCTTTACGGAAACACCAGCTCCAGCAAACATAGATCAGGCTAAATACGGTGTAAGAAAGGCTCCTTCAAATTAATTTAAGAACTTGGTAACATTTAGATCATTTCTATTAGATCTTTTATTCAGAAAGAGTTGTTCATTCTTACACCTTCATTAAAAATCTAAATCTGAAGTAGTCAGAACAGTTCTATTATAATAAGGCAATCTATAGTGGTGTAAAAAGCAAGCATCTTGGAGCTATTCCAGCATGTAGTAGAAGCAAGCAAAAAGGGTGATTCTTAAAACTAAAAAGCTCATTAAAGAGAGCACCATGTTGCCAGATACGGGCATAAAAGTCTAGTGTGTCTGTTTCGACGTCCTTCCATTTCCTTGAGTTTATTAACAGTTAAAAATCTAGCTCACCCATTTAATGAGTCAGCAAACTGATTTACTCTCAGCCAGTCTGCTTCAATTTGGGAGGCACTTCCAACTGCATCAGAGCCAGTTCACATGCTGCTTGAAATAGGAGTTAACAATGCAAAAACTTACTGATTTGGCACACAATGTTATGTATTGTTTGACTAAAGCACAAACAGATGTCCAATTCTCTGTATCCAAGTACCTCACAGCTGAGATCTAGGTTTAAGAAGAAAATTTCACTAGTTTTGTGGTTGAAGTGAAAGCTGACATTCAGGTAAACATCCAAATTTTAATTGTCTTTTCTGCTGAACTCCAAGGAGATTACATTTTACAGTTTGGTTTAATTATTAGCCAGACACTGCAGAGCAAAATGCCAAAATTCTACTAGATTAGGACAACAATCTCTTATATAGACATACTTCACCCATATCTTCTTCTTCCTCCTCCTCTGATGTAACTTCTTCTGTTGTTCCATTCTGCAATACAAAAATGAAGGGTCTGCATAAATTCTGCATAGGCTCCTTTCTTTCAAAATAAGCAACTCTACTCTCAAAGAGAAGCAGTGAATGCAAAAGTTACCCTTATCTGTAAAGGACTGAAGTTTAACATGCAAGATGCATAAAGACGCTTTTCTGGAGTATGACAGTGAAGAGATTTTTGCATGAAGCGAAAATAAATAGAATGTCACAATTAATTCCAATTAAGCTGTAAGTAGAAACTTTATATTCAGATAAGGAACATCCTGCTCTGAGACAGTGACAAATGCAACAAACACATCAAGTGGCTTACAACCCACGATCTCTTAACCATGAAATCAGATCATGGCTCTGACTAGTATCCATCTACGTGCTACACCCCTAGAAAGAAAAAACCCAACAAACTTTAGACCTCTAGAATTTAATGGATTCTTTTTCTCACTGCCTAGAACTTCTTTGCAGCCACTACTATCATCATGCAGCCATTGCTATTAGACTACTTGAGGAAATATCAGAATAATACATTGAGTTCATTTTTCATGACTTTCTATTTCAGGATACCACTCCAAGCTCAGGAAGTCTGAGCTGCAGAAACACTCAGGAACATTCTGATATGCTTGTCCTCTGCTTACTCCTCCTTTGGCAAAGAAGGAATGACACTGCTCTAGACAATACACGGGACCAGATGGATCCTTCGTCTGAGTTACTAAGGCCACTCTTATTTAACTTGCAAACTGTCTGACATTTCTGGCTAAGAAACCTTCCATGAGTTTTTGAGTTTCACAGCACATGTGGGACCCCTCACAAAGCTACACCCTAGTATCACAGCCCTTTGCCTTACAGCTGCACTGCTAAGTGGGTGGCTCAAAGAAAAGACCTATAGGATTACAATTTGGCATGAGACCAAAAATTAAGCAAGTTATTTGTCATTACTATAGTACTGTCACCACAGGAAACCCATCTGTTACTCTACAGGAGTCTTTTAGCAATCATTTCATCTTAATGTGTACAAGCAAAAGAAGATCCCATAATCTTATTAAAAATACAAAAAAGAACAGTTACTGTCAGTTACCAGTTCTGCTTTCAGCACAATACAAAACATTTTGGTTAAGAAGAACACCTCCCAGGCCTTCACAAATCTTAATTTTTCAAGTGCACAAGAAGGAAACAAGGCACCTCCCTACCCAAAATAATGTATGGCCTTGATATCCCATGTCTCTGCAAGGGACTGAAGGAGGGAAACATCAATAGCAGTTCATCCAAGTGCACACTGTAAAACACATACTCTTCAACAAAGAGCCAAACATTTCAGAAAAAGTAAGTTTGGGAAGCACTCCAAGTACACAGCAATTGGCTTGAACTGTGTTTAGGAGGGAATTAAACTTGACAGCACTGGTATCACATACATATCTTTCAATGATATAGGAACTTCAAAGGGAATTGTGTAACATTATCACACCATTATTAAATGGATTTTGCAAATAAAATTCAGATTGAAGACACCATAGCGCAAAAGTGTTTTGTATCTCAGTTCTGGCGTACACAAGGTTTAATCATTCCCATTATCTTGTTTCTTGGAGTTGAAAAAACAGTTCCTTTATTGGCATAAGAAGGTGTCCACAGCTTTTTAATTTACCTGTCCAGCTGGCAATGGCTGATCTAACATTTCAACATCTGGATGCTGAGGAAGATTATATAATCTGCAGAGGTCACATATTAATCGCTTCAGCTGCTGAAGAAGCTACAAAAACCAAGAAAACATGGAAATGTTTATTTAAACCAAAGCACAGAGCAACATATTTTGAATTTTCTTCACACATTTATACTGAACTTAAAGTCAGGGTACAGCATTTAAATCTGCTCAGGCTGGAATAAAATCTCCTCTGTAATCTTTGTAGTAAAGTCCCCACAGTAGAAACTCAAGGACATGGCAAGTTAAAGATGACTCCCATTCATCTTCGTATGTCTAAAAAGAAAGCCGTGAGCAGAAAAATAATCTGCCCTGACAGCATCATCTATTCCAAACATACGCGTCTGAGCCACAAATCACTATGGAATAAGCAAATGGTCACATCCCATGAGACAAAATGGTCCATTCCCATGTCCCAGCTTAAAAAACCATGTCTTCAAAACACCAAAGGGGAAGTCTGGTTTTCCATATCCTGAATTCCTTTACATGGCACACCAGTAGAAGCAAGACAAACCCTGTCCAAGTCCCAGGAGCCAGGCAGGCTCTGAGCTGGAGCCCAGGCACTGTGCTTGCTGTATCTTGTGTCAGGGTGAGGCCCAATCTGTTACTATCTCTGACTTCTGTTTCCAAGCTGCAGTGTTCCACTGACCCTGCTCTGTTAAGTGCAAACTATGGAACACCTCACACTCACTAATGCAAGTCAGAAAAAAAATTTCCTCCTGCAGAAACAAACATTAAGTTTACTTTTTGATCACCACAGTAATTAAGCTTATTTCCACAGCTGCTAACTTTCTCCAGGCAGCCTCAGATTCTTAGTTAAGGCCAAGACATGAAAGACCGTACTACTGCAATTCCTAGCTTTCCAAGGTCTTTGCACAGCTATGTCAGGAAAACAAAAAAAGGACTGCAAAATCCATTTGTAAAAGGGTCAACACCTCATTATTTGCAAAATAATACCCTAGAGGAAGCTCGCAAAAACTATACAACCATTTATGGACTTTTCTTCCAGATACCAAGGAGAATTTGTCTTGCCACTTGTCAAGGGCAGCGTGCAAGACAGGCACTTCTGCACACACACTCCAAAATACATTTCTAAAGCCTTGCTACTGGCCAGTTTGAATGCTCTCATCTTACCCCACTGTGAAAAACTCAGTCTGTCCAGGGTTAAGAACTCATTTCCAAGCCCAAATCACTAGCAGACATAAGCAAATGTTGCCCTTATGCTATCTGAAAGCTTCAGTGCTTTTCCCTTCAACAGCAGAATTCCACATTGTGTTTAACAGGAATGTTATTTATCCATCTGAGGCCATGAACTGAGATACAAGCCTGCATTACTACACTATCACACCACGTCTGCTGTTTCTGCATCATTCGTGATAATCAACCTAACTCAAAAATAAAACAGATATCACCAAAAGGACAGGGGTACCATTTCCTAGGAGTATATACATGAGACACGATAGGTTTTGGCAAAAAACTTTCTGTAACAAACACATTGCTCATCAGCATTAAGACTCTACACTTGTTTGAAGTTTCCCGTGTATCTGAAACATCAGGAAATCTTTTAGCAGGCAGAATCAGGTTAATCCATCAAAAAGTTAGTTGCCAGATAGAATTACTACAGGTCTTAGAAATATTATTTTCAATATGTGCAAGATGCTTAAAGTTGTACTGCTACACATTTTGTTGAGAAACTTTTTCTCTGCACAAACATTGCCTCATGGACAGCTGGAGCATAAACCACACAATTCCAGGAACTGTAATTTTTCTCACAGAGCCAATAATTTGTTTACATCTTCTGTGAATCAGACAAAATTAAATCTAGGTGGTGAGAGAATATTGCCACCATTGGCACGGGGCTGGTCAATTAGCACTGACCTTGGAAAAGCAGATGAACACAGTATTAGATGTGTCTTGACAGAAAGAGACAACACAGGCTGGAGAGTTAAGAACTGCTTCCTGCCCTGCTTCCTTCACACCCCCTCCTCCCCAAGAAACACCCTGTCACCTGAACCGAAATTCAGAAGGAATTCTTGCAGCCAGGACCTAACACACTGTAAGCTTCCCTTGCTTCTGAGCGCAGCACCACAAGCAAGGAACAGGAGCACCTTCAAAACAACAAGCTGCTGGGCCAAATTACAGCAGCTGTGCCTGACAAGGTCCTCCAGCAGCTTTTCACCTTCTCATTTCCACTCGCACCAGAGATCACACAACTATGTGGCAGCTTATCAGCTTTGTGGCAGATCAATTCCTGATGTGCTTCAGCACACAAGCACCATTTCATCATGAAGGGGCAGGCAGAGACCTACAGCTGACAGCAGGGATCCCCTTCCTTGGCAGGATTCTGCACTTCAGGGTTAGCTTAATGCAACTCACACTGCAGCTCATTTTTACAGAGAAGCTGCTTTATTTGAATCAGCGTCTACAATTTGCAAAGGTGGCGGCAGAGCAAGAAGCTGATCCTGTCTGTACAACCCTTCCACCCTTCTTCCTTATTGCTACATTTTTCCTCCACAGGAATTAATTTCATACCATTGATCTTTCTGCCATGGATCACCATCACTGCTATCCCTTATCCTCTGCTCCTCTGTATGAAAAATCACAGGATAATTTGAGCTGAAAGGCATGTCTAGAAGACATCTGATCCACCCCTGTGCTCTAAGCATGGCCTGGCATGATTTGGTATGTATTGGTATGTACATGAACAGACTATCAAAAGGGAGAGCAGATTTCTATCATGTATTAATAATTTAAATATATTTCCAGGGTAATTTCACAGGCTTGACTAACGTAAAATGAATGCTTGACACACACACTTTGAGGCTACTGAAGAAAAGTGAGCTATCAGTACACTGGCAGTTTCCCTGGAATACTAACTGCCTACAGCACAAAGTAAACAGCAACCAGAATGCATAACCCACAGGGTAAAGGAGCAATGTGAATAGCCTGCAGAAGGGAAATGCTCAAGTGACCAAATACAACAACACACTTATAAATTTGTTACATTGATTATAACTACTATCAAAATAACAAAAAATTATACAATTGGAATACACACCCCTATAATTTTTAATGCGTCAGGAATTCTGAGAAGTTGGTGGTTCTTGTGGACACCATAAGGCTGGTTTAGAACACAAACACCTCTTAGAATTTTGTTTCCTATCTTAATATCCTGCATATCCAAAAACAGTTTAGAACAATTTTTTTCTGAAACCCAGCCTACATTAGAAGGCTTTTTTTATGTATGAAGAGATCTTCCTAATGCAGTATGAAAGCATGAACGACTTTAGGATACCTTTGAAGATATTAATATCCTGCTGGGTTCACTATGAAACACCCTGTTTCCTGATTACCAAGAAAAATGAATTTAAGAAGTACAGTTTAATCCTTTAATTAGAAAGACTTAATTATTCTGTGTGTGTCTACCTACACCCACAATATCTATATAAAAATAAATGCATCAATAAATCTTAGCCTACCACTGAGAAAGTGCTGAAGAAGGATACAAATGGAAACAGAGGGAAGCAATAATTGTCACTTGGAGTGTGGGCACTACTTGGCTACCAGGTAACAGCCACAGTACCTCGCCTGGCCTCCCCCACACTCAGCAGCCTGGGGCAGTTTCAGAAAGTAAAGCAAAGCTTATTCCTGCATTTTCTCTCTCTCTCTGAATCCCAGTACAGAAATAGCTGCTGCCACACTGGGAGTTTGCAAGAGACAACATTCTTCCCTGAAATGCCACCATGTGGGACTTAATCTAAATTATTAACACAGAAGCAGTCTGCTTCAAGACAGCAGCTTATCCAAGCTGTAAACATACTTATGCCAGGAATTCTGTACTTTTGACATCTTCCATGCAAGTTTAAGGTCTAGAGTGTGAGAATTAAAGTTGCCTCTCTGAATTTAAGCCCATTTCCCTATTCTCTTTAAAAAGCAAACCTCCAATTAGTGTAGAGTTATATTTAACATCTCCTGAAATAAGGTTTGAGGCTTCAGACTTGAATCACGTAACTTCCATCATATTAAACAGAACAAGGGAATTGCAGTAAGATTTCTCTTTTGCATAGCACAGCCACTAGAAGGCAGACGGCAGTTTCATACTTATGAAGTCTAAAGCGTGGCTGATTTTCAGAAGGAAATTCAGGAGACACTAGGGGCAAAAAGAACTCTGTAGCCCCCTTCATCTGCTGACTGAAACTTGTTCAACACTGACAACCAAGCAGCTAAGCTGTCCAAACCTAATGATATCTACGCTGATCACATTCTTAATAACTTTTCAACATTTTGTGTTTTGAGGCATTTTCATAGCACAAGCAGCATGCTGATGCACGGGAACTAACACAGTTTCAGACCTACAGAAGATTTTCCAGGAAACATGTATGATTTCAACATCATAAGCCAGTTTTCCTTTTATCATGTCAAATGACAAGGCTTCCACATGTCAAACACTTATGCCTGAAGAGCATGTTCTTCAGTTTCCCCAACAGCTGACACCTGTCCCAAGTTACAAAGCAGGTAGAAAGGGCAGTGTAATCCCAAAGGCTAAACCAGGGTACATGTGCTAGCAGTGTTTTTAGCATGGCTGAGCTCCTGGAAGAGTCCAGTGCCCTTTCCCATTCAAAATTTGACTGCTCTCATAACTATGAGTTTAGAGCAACACGGCACTAATGATCTTTTACCTGCAGTAAATTAAATGAAAGCGGGTTTGAGACATTCTAGATTATTCTAAATTAAACAAAGTGCATTTTTATGAGACTGTGATAAATTAGAAGCCTTTGGATTTCTACAGGTAGTTCCCTATCCTTTCCTACCCTACTGCAAAAAGTCTGTGTGTGAGCTGCTCCAATGCCATTGAAAGGGAGGGAGTTTCATGGGCAAGAGCTTTAGGGAGAAAAAAAAAAAATCAAAACCTTACAAGCCAAGTCTTTGGAGCAAAAAAAGAAGTCAGATTATGTACTGCAAGTATTTGTCTCCTCAACCACTCCCATCTGCCTTCACCTTGGCATAACATGATGCAGGGTGGATTCCTGAGAAACCAATGGGCCATCACAGGTGTCTATTACATCAACCCAGCAGCTTTTACATGGGCAAGTACAATCTTGATAGCAGAAGCTGTTTTCTTACCAGGTACATCAGTAGTCTGTGTGCATATGCAATTCAGCACAGCAAGTCCCATGCATGTTTACAGCAAAGCTTTCCACCCTCTTGCAGGCAGTTGCACACAGGAAATGTCTTGTTCAGAACCTTTAGGCTGAATACCAGCCACACCAGCTTCAAGCTGCACAATCTTCTGAAACCCGTCTTTAAGCAAAAAGCTCATTTGGCCAGATTTTCTGTTACTGTCCCTTCCTATGTCTCTCTAGGCAGAACTTACAAAGACTAAGATTTACAATACTCTTCTGAATGTAGTTTAGTCTAAATTTTAGGTTGAAGTAGAAAATACAAAGACATACATCTTGTGCAACCAGATCCAAAAAAATGCATTAAAACACTGATGTTCCTCTACAACTGCTTTTAATTATGTCAAGGCCCACAAAGACTCTCACTTTATTAGTTCCCCAATTATTTCTGCCAGAAGTCAAATGCATCCTAAACTATCTTTAGAGAAAGACACTCGTACATTCTTGTTTAAGGCTGGGTATCCTAGATTAACATTATCCCAGTAAACATAACAAGTAGTACATTTTCCTAGGAAAGAACATTCCCTATTTTTCCCAAATCAGACAAATACTAAGCACATAACCCATGCAATAAGCAGCATTCTGCAGACTGATTTGTTTTGTATGCATCACATCCCTGTCCACTAAAATAAACACAAAATGTTAATATCATCTATTAATAGAGATCACCTGAATTTGTCAGTATGCTGCAACACTCCTTTCTGTGGAACAAACTGCATTTGTACTGAAATTTATTTCCAAGCAATATTCAAGGACAGTTTCCTACACAGAATGGGAAGTTAATTTTTATATTCATGTGGCCTTCCCCCGAGCTCCCATCACTACATGAAAAGGGTATTTAAAAAACATACAATGCTTGAGAGTTTTCTGAAATACAAAATAACCATTAGAATCTGTAGACAAAGATTTCCTTTAAGTAGCAATTGTCCAAAGTCGCAACACTGCTTAAATGTAACAATACCTAAAGAACATTCCGATGAAGCAGAAGCTCTCAGGTCAAGTTTCCTTTTCTGAAACCAAGAATTCTTTGCATTGTAGTCATGTTTTGGAGAATATACATTCTCAAGAGTACAAAGTTTAGCCTCTGTAATTGATTTCTGTGCAAAGAAAACTCTACAACAGCTGTTTTATTCAGCAGTTCTAATATTTTCATCCACTTCACTGTTTAATCATTTTCAGTAAGCTTCACACTGTAATTAGTGGGGCTGAAACTTACTTAAATGCTTACTCTCTAAAAGAAATTATCTTTTCCTTCTTACCTCAATCTTCTGGATTACTTTTGGCTCATAAGTTTCTTTAAAAGAGAAAGTTGTGTTTGTAAAATCCCCCAAATAACCCTGAAACTGAACTAGTTGACCTGCTTGTTAATGTGACAAAGCCAAGTAAACACCCAAGCCCAAGCAAATGCCCAAAATAACCAAAACACTTCACTCACCAGAGTATTGCTCTTCTTAATATCTTCTAAACGCTCTAAGACTGAAGTCAGGTTTGGGTCATCTGATTCTACAAACCATATTGGTGATGAAGAGGGGTAAGATTCCTGTTAAAAAAAAAACAAACAGCACAAGACCCAACAAATAAACAAAAAATCCCAAAGCTTTTAAAAATCATTTACCCCCAAAATTTCATAACACAGTATTAACATCATCTTTTATCTTACTCTATGTCAGGTAACTCAGCTTTTAACACCGCAATTTTTAGGCAATGCAAAAGTAGCTGAAAGAAATCCAGCCAACTGGTTCTTCTAGTATTTCATCCTATTTTCATCTTTCTCAGATGATGGATATACATAAGAAACAGTGCTGAAATGTTTAAAACCTTGGGGGCAGGTGGAGCAGGAGGGAGAAATTTAAAAATGCAGTATGGTAGATAATTAGCAAAAAATGGAATCACAAGTAGTACACGTCAAAGAATAAAACTGATGCTGATTTTTCACAAAAACAGCTTCTTCCAAAGAAAAGTTGTGAAAGCAATAAAACCTGGAATCTCGAGATTTCCTCCTCAAACAGGATTATTGAAACTCTTCTAGAACTGACCCACAGACCAAAGCACTACAGCTCAAATGTCGTGCCTTGGAGGACAGTTTAACCGGCAGATCACAGGGCCAAAATCTGCCATTTTATCTTTGTACCACCAAGGCTCATAGAGGACTTGCCACTGTTAAAGGTTGCTCATGCAGTACACTGCACACAGGAAAGCTCATGGCGTAACTTCATTCCATCCACAGTGTCCTACAGCTGTCAGGCAGGCGCCAGGACACAGCCAAGTGAGAACAAACGGCCTCACAGGATCCTCGTGTGCCCCATTTTCCACAACAAGCCATGGTTTGGGCACACGGAACCCATGGAAGAGATGTGGCCCACAGCTGCTCGTGGGGCCACTGTCACTAAGGTGCCACAGCAGGCAGCCCTTCCAAAGGTGCTTGACAGACCCCTGCTAGAAAAAGGTAAACAGAAATCCCGTGGCTCTTGTTTAGATGTTTCAAAAAGCACCTCCAATTTTCTCCTCACATAGACTTGGTAACATTGTGAGGATGGAGGAAACCACGTAGCTTCCAACTCAGCAGTACGTGTCCCTTCCTATCATTGATGTGTGTGGATTTTACTTGTTTTGTTTTAGTTATTTAAGGCATTCTCCACTTCTCACCCATTCAATTAAATTTTAGTAGCTGAGGACAAATTGCTGAACCTCAGTTTTATCACCCAGATATTATCTTCATATCCCCAGGTCTTACAAAATAATGAGGGAATTTTCATTCTTTTCCCTCACTGCAGCTGAAAAGGAAAAAATCCATCTTTCTCATTCCAGAAACAATAAATTACGCTTCATTCTTCAACACTTAACAGTCAAGATTTGAAAACTGGAGAAAAATACAAGCATATCAGAACCGGCTTTTAAAAAAGTGTATTTCCTAACTGACCTTCCAGCTGAAGTGCTGAACCCCATAAAAGAAGCTATGTGACTAAAGGACACCAGCTTTGGAAAAAGACTGACAGTCTACCTGGCACCATACTCCAGAGAAGTTCTAGATACCGAGGTCTAAAATTCCCACCTGTAAACCAAAGCCTTTGCATAAACTTATTTTTTAATGAGTTCAATCCCCTCGAGCTTACGTATTTTTTTCCTAAATCACAGCTAAAAACACCATAAAGGAATACACTATATTCCCTGTATCTTTATGTAAAGACAAATCATTCAGATCTTTCACCTTCACTTCAAAGGACACTATACACAAAGCAGAGACCTTGGAATATCTATTCTTGATTAACTAAGGCCTAACATCTCAAACATCTATCAGGAAAGTCCAGTGCTCAGTTTGCCAAGATTTACAGCTAAGGCAGGCTTTACAGATGTGGTTTAATCACTTTCTTCCTTTACACAACCCAGTACTTAAGAAGAGTCTATTTTCTCCTCAGTTTCACTTAATAAATTAACCACTATCTCTGTGGGAGAAACGAAGCTGAATTCCCCGTTGCCATCGGGTTTCTAAACTTATTTTTAGGAGCTAAACTTCATTAAAGGTATTTCAAGTTTTGTACTGATAACATCTCGCTCACTTTTAATAACACGCAACCTACTTGTGAAGCCTTCTGCAAAGGTGCAGTCTTCTCACCCGAAGCCTTTCACACTGCGCGCTGACCTGGATGCGCGGTGGGGAACAGCATAAGGGAATTTCTGCTGTGGCCCCACTGCCTGAATACTTGTTTGACCCAACTGTTTTTGAGACCTGAGCTTCTCTGGCCAGCTCATGAAGTTAAGAGAAAGGCAGTAGGGTAAACACTACTACCATGACTTTAGATTACATCAACATTCCCATCAAGAAATATGAAGAACAAGCAAAATCCTTTCCAAGATTCACCAAGCCATCAGTTTCTTAAAATCCTCAGACTCATTAGAATAAAAATATTCTCCAGATACAGTCAACATTTGGACTGAGCATGCACGCACCATTCTGCTAACAGGTATTTTTGCAGGCTTTTTTTTATCAAGCATTTTTAAAATTATGTTAATCCAGATCTATACAAGTCTATTAATTGCAAAGATTGATAGAAGACAAACACCTGCTAGTCCTCTCTTCTAAATCATATCTGGAATCTGAAGACTGCTTAGAGAGTAGAACTCAACTCTTCACTGTCTATATTCCTTTTTTCTGACAATTTTATTTCTCCTTTCTCCACCTGAAGAATTTGAGGAACAACCCCACAGTAGGACTTTCCTTATTGCATCCAGTATCTATTCCAGTCTGGGGGCCTACATAAATACCTCCTCCAGAACACTTGCAGCATGTCTGTCATCAGCCAGGGACATGACTGACAGCGCAGATCTGATGATTAAGCAATCCCACTATGAGTTTAAATACACTGCAGTGGCTACTTGAATATGCTGCCGCCTCCTGCTCTGAATGACAGTCCTTACTCATGGTTTACGCTCACTCCATTTTTTGCCCCCAAAACAAGTCCTCCTGTAGGTGACGGAACTTACAAGGACTCAGTACTGCCTGGATTATTAGTGTATAGCATATATGAATGACTACGTCCTAAAAATTATTAGCTATTCAAATTTTTAGTCTGATCTAGCTTTTGAAACATGAATGGGAAAAATGGACTTCTCAGAGAGGCTCTTCTTTAACACTGCAAGCATATTTACTCAGCTGTATCAGAAAATACTGCAAATTTTAGATTTTTGGAGTATGACTATTTAATTGCACATTCCAACTTGTTCTCAACAGATGCTTAATATTAAAATACAAATTTAATCAAACTTCCATTTTGTTGTGATGTTTCTTAGCTCTTCAGACTTACCAATAAATATATTCATTTAATTAAAATACATAAATGGCATTAAGTTTCTTTAGATCTGTAAGTAATCCATATTTTTGGAACAGCTGATTTCCACGCGGATATGAGTCACTATATTTTGAAATACAGAATTCACACAGAAACTTCAAACATTCTGAACTTGAGATATAAAAAGGCTCATGAGTGTGTAATAACCACAGCAGGCAACTTAAAGCTAAGCTTGTGGTTTGTAAGGTCAAACAACTGAACTTCACACAAGCTAATTCTGTTGAGAGAATTAAGTCAGCTTTTTTTTCTGTATCTGCATCCTATAGAGATAAGAGGTGGATTTGAGCTGTTGTGTCATGTAAGGAACACAGGCTTCTCAAAGACAACACTTCATGAGAGGAGCCCTAAAATAGCAGTTATTTTACTATTAATTGTCAGTGGCTAAGAAGCCCCATTACCGTGGGCCTTTCACTAGAGAGCTGCCATGCAGTGATTCTGTCTGTAAGATTTCTCTCAGCTGCACAGCTCTCACCATATTCAGTATCTGAGATGTTTTATGTAACTGCTGCTTTTTTCCTGCTCTCCACAAGCGAAGCTCATCCCGAGAGGGAGGGCTGCGGAGCACAGCAGTGCCCGCTGGACAGCGCTGACAGGACAGCAGTGACATCACACCTCGCCCGCACTGGGGCAGGACAAAGGCAGGATGTTTACAGCAGCACAGATACAATTACAATTGATGGCATCATCACTTCTAGAGACTCTTTGTATCAGCACCAGGACGGACTGGGAGCTTTGTCAACACAAATGCTTCTGTGACAGAATGCAGCGAAAGAATTTAGCCCACTAACAAACACACAAAATACAAAGAGAAAAAAGCCCTGCACTTCTGCCATGGGAACAATTTCAAAACGGATCAAAATCATTTAGGAAAACCACAGCATGTTAGAAGAATACGCACGGGATCTCACTGTTCAGACATTCCATTACATCCTCTGTAAGAGCTCTACCTACATNAAAAAAAAAAAAGGCAGCAAAACATGACAGAAGATTCCAGGAACACACATTAAGACAGCTTTTCCTGGGCAGGATCTGTCATCTAAGTATATCCTATCTAAGCTTTCTCATCCTTAACAATGAGGCCGTTTCCTTGCAGTGTTATATAATCTTTATCCTGCTTTCTAAAGCTACAGTGACACAATTTTGACATTAGTAAGAGACTTTTAAATGAGACATTTCTAAATTACTACAATACTGTTAAAATTGTGATGTTGCCAAATCAAAACATCTTGCTCTCACTCTTAACATTAGAACAACCTGTACCTGCAGTTTGCTACAAGGCAATAGAGTAATCATATCTCCTTGTACACAACTGAGCCATTTTAGCACAGCTAAATGGTAGGAGAACACATTTAAACACGTGGCTACTGCATTATGATTTCAAATCACAATTACATGGTGACAGTTCTTAATTTTCTTTAATTTCCAGATCACATTAGATGGAAAAAGTGTGGGGGTGGTTTCTTTTAAAAATCCTTAGCATACTGTCTGAACAAATTTCAGTCAGTTTTATTTCTTTTCTGTTCGTTAGTTTTTGCAAAATCCCCATCATGGGCAGAACCTAGTTTTGTTCTTTTTACACCAGATACAACCCAATCTTAGCTAATTTTCCTAACAGTCCTTCTAATATTCATCTTCTCAGTCCCCAAATTTTTCTTCACTCCCCTTTACTTACAAAAAGCAGAACACCAAACTCCCAGATCTTTTAACCAGCTTAGATAATACTCTGAGAAGGCTGGAAAGAGACTGTTCTTGTTCACCCAAATCTTGGTAATGAAGTAAATCCTAATGGAACAAGACATCTCAGAGGGCTAATACAATCTTCTCAAGGTGAATACATTTGCAGCTATAAACACATGCCAAATAATTGATTTCAAATCACAGATGGCTTTCCAACTTTGTCCATTCAATTAAACAGCAGAATCAGATCTTTATTAGGGGTCATACGTACATCCTACATGAACAGTCAATAAATACTGAAAAATAAACAACAATTAGCTACAATTTAGTACACATTATTTGCAATTGTTAGTCAATCATTCTCTATTTATTTTTCACCCGTATCAAGCTGCCTTTAGAGGAAAAAGCCCACAGAGTTAATATTAACAAAAATATCAGGATTTAGGAAGATATTCTTAAAGCTAAAGTTTAGCTTGGTGACCATAAACCACTAGTACTTACAGCTACTTAAAATAGCATTAGTTGTGATTACACAACTGACAGATTGTTTCCCATTATTAGGGGCCAAATTTCCCAAAGGCAGCTTAAGAAGCAGTAAGCATTTTCTACCACTAGCAGCTCAAGTGGCAGTGAAATCTGCAGGCTTAAGAACCTTTAAAAGCCAGCAGATTGTCACCTGCCCTCTCAACCGATCCTTTGTAATAATTAAAAAGGAAAAAAAGCATGAAGAATCACTTTCATCGAAAGCAATCCAAATAAAACCATTTTCCAGAAACCTCCACTTACTTAAGCCCCCAAATTTTTATTTTCAAACATTCAGACACCACCATGTGCTGTGTTGTATAGATCAAGTTATTGAACATTGTAATATCCTAACATTTGCACCTATAGACATGAAAAATTTGTCATTTCTTAAAGAATCTAACATGTCAGCAATCCAGAGTTCTAAAAGATAAGAAAAGCATTTGCAGTGGAGGGTTTAAAATGAAATGTAATATTTGTGGTAGCAAGGAAGCAAAGTGAACCCATCACTACCAAACAAGAGGAAAACTTAACCTTGCTTTTCCTCTTGAATTTTAAAATTGTATATAACGTGCTATTAACTTGCCTGAAGGCAAGCTTGTATAGCTTTCCTTTCTTCCATCCTCCCTAAAGCCTGACGGGCTTCAGTTCGGCAAGAACACTTACAAGTCCTGCACTTGGTAAGGCACCACGTTCAGCTGTCTGAAATACACACCTCTCTCTACAACATACAAAATTACTGCAATTCTGCTCTCAAATTTAATGGCTGTATTGACAGCTACAGCCTATACATGACAATCCCAGGTGAAGCATCATCCTTTGGTTGGATCCCTGGGATTGCAAGAGCTTAATCATCTTGCACCTTTGCAGGAGGAAGGTGAAAGAATCCCCTAATCCTGTTCTATGTCAGTTCTGCTAATATGCTCAGCGCTGCAGAAGCCAATACCTTCCAGGAGCGTGTTAAATCAACACAACTAACAGGGTCACAGTTTGCCTCTCCCACACACTCTCCAGGGAATGAGGCAAGTGTAGCAGAGTACCTTGCTTTAGAATTGTTTATGTTATTAAATAAAGCCATGCTAGAGAAGGGAGGGTCAGAGGTATGTGCCTCATGGAGCAGAAAGACCATAACAAACCACAACTCTATAGATGCCAGTAAAATTCACTCTGCAACCACAAATTGTCCCAAACAAAAATACAGTTCCCTGTATGAATGAGTTCTACTGATTGCAGAAGGCTACCACAAAAGTAACCAGGAGGAAATGTTTGTTGAGAGTATATAGAATGGCTCTGGAGATCCCTTTTGTCTTCACAACACCCTCCTGAGAGCAAAGCCACTGCCCTGCTGTCACGTCAGGTGTCACAGCCACACGAGCGGTGCTCTGACACTGCACCAGTGCACAGGGAGCACAGCACGTTTCTAAATCAACTGAAAGCTTAGATCATGGAACACTTCTTGCAATATACAGATTCAGCATCATCTGTAAGTACCAGTCTTCATTGACAGTGACCACAGAGCTAAGAAAGTATCAACAGGGGCTGTATTTCAATGGCAATTCACTTGTGTACAAATTATTCCAAAATCCAAGCCGTTTGTAATCTGCACCTTCACCTGCACTAATTCATTTGTTCAACCCAAGCCCATACAATTCTCTTGAAATTATTATGGAACCTTTAATTTTTTACATTTTTTTATACACCCAAGACAGAAAATAACACTTAGAGAAAAAAAGTCCTGAAAACTTCAGCAACTGCTGCTTTCAAACAGGCACATACAAGAGGCTAATAACTTCAAAGTTTGTGAAATAACCTAAGCTCCTTTTGTGTTTTACTTCCGTATCTCTCTGTCTGGTACACACATCTCTCACTGCTCAAAACATCATTACCTGATAAGAAGCCAAAACATCTACAACCAAAGTAGCAAAGGCGCAGAGTATCACTTCAAATGGTCACATACATGAATGCAAATGTGGCATCATAGTTCTTACATTTCTTGTTGTCAAGTTCTTACAGCCAGTTGTTCTTCAAATTATTCAATCTATGCAAAATGTCCCAACTGCTGATTCCAATACATGAAATTGCACATAACCCTTGGAGAAACAGGTTTATCAGACTCTTATCAGTTGCCAAAACCTCATTCTCTCTCCATACCAAGCAAAAGGCAGGAGACTACTTGTCCAGTGTAACAAAACTACACAGAATTAAAACATGAATTTGGAGCATGAAAGAAAAAAAAATTCACTTTTCTGATAAAATGCAGCAACTGTTCATCACTGTGAAGCAGCATTTTACTTTCCACATCACCATAATGCAGCATGTCATCTCTCCACTCAAGGAAATTCACAGGAAAAAACCAAACGCTCTTAACACTTTTGTCCAGACCCAAACTAAAATCCACCAAATGTTACTGAACTGCTGCTCAAACACAACTCGACACCACACAGGATTGCATTAACAGCATAGCAAGTCAGTTGTTCTAGAGTAGTCTCTGAAATGTTCACCATTGTGGAAGGCCAACACAAGTGAGCTAACGAACATTGCTTTGCCGATGTTACTGGCAACAAATAAAGTTACAGATCCTCCACGCTCAAAATTGAGCAAAGCACACAGCACTGCTGAAAACAAAGTGACTTACTTATTGGGAACATGGCTGTAGACCTGAGACTATATCCAGGTTTTTATTACAGCACCTCACAGCAGTAGGATCAAGGTATCCTGCTCCTCACACACAAAAAACCCACTGTGTGCTTGTACCCTCAGCCTGCCAGTTGTCAGAGGCTGGTGGTTTGGGAGCCCTCAGACACAAGGGGTTCTCTTTAATGCACATATTACACATGCACTCAAGCTGGCAATGCTTTACCTAAGAGCAGCTACACACAGGGGCTCAAGAGAAAGGTATTTTGTAAATCTCGTTCTGCAATACTCTCTTTACTACCAGCACAGAATCTGATGTACCCAAATTCCTCCAGGAAGTCTGATTACTTGAAACAAATTATCAACTCATTCTAATCATTGAGAGTTATTAATTACCTACTTTTGCAACTATACAGGCCAGTTAACAGGAGTGTCACAAAGCCAGAGTAAAAAGAAATGGCTTCTAACATGGCTAGAACAGAAGAACTGGTTATAACTAAGTTGTGACCCATCTCTCTCACCAACTTAACTTTACATAGTTTCCTTGCAGACCTCCTCTCACCTTTATCACTCACACAGTTACTCCACAGTATGCAAAGTGTGGTATCACCTCTGCTGTCACCCAAAAGATTCAGGCTTCCCCTTCTTTCTCTAACTTCAGAAATGTACGTCTTTCAAGCGTTTAAATCACTCAGCATCCCCTTCTATCTGTGTCCTTTCCCCTCTCTGAGAGCAACTTTTCTCTTTTCCACCTTTTCCCTTTGCAAACTTGCTGTGCTCCAGATACCCCTGCAGGTAGAAGGATTTTTCATTCTCGCTCACGGCTCAGAGAGGTCCTGCTGCTCCTTACACCTGAGAGCATTCCAGCCACCACTCACCAGGCTCCCAAGCTCTCCCCTCATAGTAACGTGTACACAGCTGCCCTGATGCTGCTTAGCCATGGGCCTTCAGATTAGAGTCGTGTGGATGAAACTTTGTCCCCCACATGCAAAATTTCAGTACCATGGAGTTCAACCAATGTTTACCATTAATAAGTTAAATACCACAACTCTTACCACAGTTATTTCCTACTTCAAAAATTCAAGGAAGCCTGTGGTATCTTGAACACCACTTCTCAGGAACGCTTTGATTTTTTTCTAATGCCACTATACAAGTTCTAACAGAGCTTATGTTCCTGCCTTCCTGAATACACACTGAAGAAGCTACTGCAAGATCTCCAACTGTATTGAACTCTTTTGCTACGAGAGGGCAAAATATTTTGAGATCTGAGAAAAAGGAGAATACAGTTCATACTAAATCTTCAGAAATCATTTATTAGCTGCTCTACAGTACTTAGTACACCAAGATGTCTCCCCACATGTACGGTTATTATTTTCATACCACACTTAGAGATTACAGCTGGAACCAAGACATCAGTGAGACATACACTAACTGGTATGCTTGTTTCCACCAGAGATCAACTGGGAACTATTTTGATCGTACTAGCTTCAAGTGTACTGCATAAAGGCAGACTGATTGAAGATCTAAATGTTAAACAGCCTCTTCTTACTATAACCAGTCATTTAATTTTCCAGTTGTCTTCTAGGAGCTGGTGAAAGGTCATTTTTGCTTCTTTTACAGAGCTTGCAGCTGAAGAAGCACAGTGGAACACATACTAAATCATCAACTGTCATGTCTCTTAAAAATGGAGTATTACCATTTAAAGGAAAAAAAACCCTAATACTCTAGCCAGGAATTCAGGCATTTACAACCTTTCAAAACTACATAAAGGCAAACAACCTGACAGTACTGAACAGTAGTCCACACTGAGGCATAACTAAAATAGTATTCATTTCTGTTAATCAACTTCTACAAAGTTCGTTCCTATCAAGGAATTTCAACCCCTCTTACTTTTTGCATTAAAGTCTGGTCCAGCTGTCACTGCAACAACGCAGATGCTGCTGGAGGCCCAGCGGCCTGGTGCCACCCCAGGCGCTGCAACCAGGAGAGGTCAGTCCCAAGTGCCACCCAGGGCTCTGCCAGCAGTGCTGGATCCAGCAGCTCCCACTCAGTCCTGTGCCCTTGTTGTGACGGGACAGCTGTTTGTGCAGCTTAACCAGACTGGGAAATAGTCCAGATCAACAAGAACTTGGTAAGAATTTTTACATGCCAGCCAGGTCCTTAATCCAGCAAACTCAATTTCAGCCACCTCACAGGGCACATAGTTTCTGTTGGTCTGCAAGAAACAGCACTATTACAGAGGGCACGGGACACCATCACACTTTGTTCTTACTAACAACCATAATTCCCAATACGTGTTGAGGATATCAACAAGGCATCAATACACAAAACCTCCTGAGTAACTCACATGAGGAAGGATGTTGAATAAAAAGAATGTTAATTCTTTCTACAAAACTTCTTTAACTATCAAAGTGCACAGAGAGCTTTTTCAAGGACCACAACAATCCTAGTTCTGAAGTTACTGTATCATTAACTCACATGAGCAACGAACTGGAAATGAACACAATTTACTGTACATTGAGACCTCAACATATGCCAGCATTTCTATTTGAAGCCCACTACCGTGGCTTTCTAGGATATTTCAGGAGCACTTCATACCTTGTAGGGAGGACAGAACCATCTGTAAAGTCCTGAAGTACTGGTTACAGCCTTTCTTTCACACATCACACAACCAGACTATGGTATCAGAAAGGTCTTGCCTTCCAGACACAAAAGATTCCTCCTACTCCTTTTTCTGATATTCTTCTTCCAACTACAGTTTTGACATAAAAAAAGAAATTAAAATCCTCACTACTCTTTTAGTAATTTTTTGTTAGCTTAATTTTGGTTTGCTAAATAAAATAATACTAAATTTGTTAATTTCTATTGCATGTTATATTTCATAATAGTTGCATGAGTGCCTTTTTTAAAATCACCAAGTATATCTAACCCTAGCTAAAAAGTACATATTATCAAGATAAAGCTGTGTATGTTTTTATACAGTCCTGGCATCCATATGCTGCAAGACAAAGGTCTCAACCTCACTACAGAATGTCTAATGATCTACAAAAAAAATAAATCTGTGGTTGGAACTGAATGCCTCATTCATTATGTGGTTAGTTCTGTGTACAAATAAATAATCTCTTAAAAAGGTTACCAGCTGTCTAGGCATTAGCTAGGAGTGAGTTCAATATGAAAATCCTATGCCTTTGAAGAACTGTCACATGTTCCAATACACTCACTCTCTGTATATACCCAGCTTGTCAAAAGCTTCACTGGTAATATCTTTTCATCCATTCTGGTTTAGAAGGGAAAATAAAATCTTCTCCCATCAATTGCAGTTATCTGTAGACAGCAACCTTTTCAAGTCTTTCACAGCAGCTTCTAACTCCGATTTAGCAGCAGGGTTATTTTTCAGCGGAAGCAGAAGATGCTTCTTTCCAACACAGAAGCAAGAGTTTACTGAGTCAGCCACAACACCTGAACTGAATTGCTAACATATGAAGGATATCACTGAATATCACAGCCCTGTATCTGCTTAGGGAAAACTTGTCCCCACTCGGAATTGGCACAAATCCCCATTCTACCTGCAAGTGTCACTTGAGGATACAGAATTTCAATAGTCATTTTGCACGTGAGTGGAGAGATAATAATATCCATTTTCTCTTTGACGAGACAATACAAAAAATACAAAATGTTTTACAGCAATCCAAACCAGTCCTTTTCCTTGAAATAACAAGGAAAAGACTTCAGTGTAGAATAATTCTAACACACCCTTGTAATACTATGACCTAAGTCTGATAAGGTACTAAACTGAAACCACAGATTGTATTGAAGGACACTTACCTAAAGTCATGATCAACAAACACGCTCCTCTAAGTAAGGCCATAGGCTTGATACTTTTTCAAAACACATGAGGAACAGGACAAGGTTTATTGAACTTGATCAACTGGAATAGTGCTGTTAACTAAAAAGGAAACCTGAGAAAAACAGAAATAAAACTCCAAATGGAGACACTGCTGTTGGCATAACAAAATGGGAATGTGAAGGTACACAGCCTGAACAAGTTCAATAATTAGACAGTTCTCAGGAATAAGCAGCAATGTTTCTGACAGGGGTGACTCCACCCTGAAGTGCCTCTTTTAAAATAATCTGATTAACCATATAAGCTCTAATATGGGTCACTACCAGAAACAGTGAAGGACAGACTTGGGACCAAGTTTGGCTACCACTCAATAAACAGAAGAGCTATCAGGTAAAATGTATCTTGCTTTAATTTCAAGCAGTGTTCAGTGTCACAGGTACAGTATCCCTGAGATGCTACAGCCGATACTGAACTTTGATAGTTCTACAAACTTGTACTACAGAGACAATCAGCAAATCATCTCAGTGAGAAATGCCAGCAGCAGACTTCTCAAACTGTGAATTTTAGTCTAGAAAACTTGTGGAGACCTACACAGCTCCTAAGCATACATTCTCCCTCACCTCTCCAGAGGAATATTTCCTCTTCCCTCTGCCTTCTCTCTAGGTTGGAGAGAAAAAAAGATTTGCTGGGAATATCAGAGCCAACTTAGTTATCAGACCTCTTTTTAACTACTGAAAGCTTCCTTCCCTTTCAGATATTTCTCCATCCTGTAACTTCAGCATCTCTACACACTTCTAGACAGCTGTCATTTTACTGAAAATATTGAGGTATGCTAACAGAACCACAAAGAAAAGAAGTGATGATTGAGCTGTGTGCTTACTCTTCCCCTTTAACAGAATTCCTGAGCATCCAGATACAATCCACCGTATGCTCTTGCTGAGTAAAGGAAATATCCTGGCTGGATCAGTATTGTAGGGGTTAAACCAGCTAGAAGAAGCAAACAGTTAAAGTTGCATATTTGCTCTGCAAATCCAGAGTGCTAAGACAGCAGCTTCTGATGCAGAGAGTCTCCCCAAGAAAATGTATTTACCAGAAACTTTATAGCCTTACCAGTCTTTGCATGCTACTAGTGCTATTTAAAGTTCTAGTTCCCGCAGTTCCTGCAGAGCCGCTGAAGCACAGTAAAGACTTAGGCTTTTCTAGTTTACAGTACCCACAAAGCCCCCCAAAAATACCTGGAGGCAATTAGGAGTTAGAGCCAAGAGACTCCATTCAGTGGGGAGGGGGAGTAAAAAAGAAAAAAAAAAAAAAAAAAATCACTTTTGTGACACTTAAGAGTTCTAACGTGTGTCAAAGAACTAGGACAGAAGCCCAGAGGTGAGTTTTCTCTTTGGTTCACACCTGCTGCCCATTTGTTTCGAGGGAGCCACCTCTATATTTCAGGTTGGCCTGTCCCATTTATTTTTAACAAACAGGGAAAACAGCCACCTGCCTCAAAGAGCTAAAAATTAGTCAACATCGGAAAGCACCAAGCTGCTCACAGACAACTGTGAAACAGAAGTTTCAAGAAACTCAGACACAGCCTTTCATCAAAGCAGAAGTCTCAGCTCTGAAGTTTTAAAGAGCACTTTTCCTGTTCCTTTTGCAAGTTCATACACCACAAGTCTACTGGCATGTGAAAGATCTCCTGACCTTTGGGGCCAGAGACTGTAACAGCAGATTGCAGACACTGTTTCCTCATTAACACACAAATATGACAACAGTGACCTAAGTGGTTTCTTGCTTGCTCAGACACACCTCAACCAAAGGCCTACAGCTAAGTGGGCATATTTCTTCACAATAAGAATTACTACTGAAAGTAGTTACAATGAAAGCAGTCTCAGCAGTAGATAAACACCACAGCACAAATTCTGGGCACAAAAACTTCAGGTCTTACTGCTGGCTTACCTGTTAGCTGTGACTTAACAAAGAAGAAATAACCCATCAAATTCACCTGGCAACCGAGGGCGCACAATCATCAGACCTTTCATTTTATCGTTTAGAGCAAGACTTATGAAATAGATCATGTTGTGTGGAAACAAAAAGCCAAATTTCTCTGCAATGGAATGCTCTCTACTGAATTAAAAATATTTATAGGAAGTCACACAATCCATCACCTGATGGGTCATGTCTGGAAACAAGAACACCAAATCATCTTGTTTATTTTACCATAAAACCCCAGCATCTTACATCTTACAAGTATCCAGTAAAACAAATACCTGTCCCATGACCACAGAAGGGACTTTTCATGACAGTTAACTGTGAAAACTGAAAGATCCACAACTCTCCTTTAATCTAATAAAGTTACTTTAAGGCAAGTGAGAATCTGGTCATGATGATTATTAGACTTGCCTGGTTTGCATACACATGTTCATCTTTCAATACTGAAATATTCACGCTTACATGAATGTTTCTACCACCATGGTGTTTGAAACTTTCATACAGAGACAAAAAAAAGCCATAGCATTTATCTTCCTTAAACCCAAATGTGCTATTTTCACCCAAAGTTTTTCAATATGTCACTGTTCAGCTGAATCTTGGTAAGGCATTTAAAATCACTTATAACTGCAACCAACCCAACAAAAATGAACCTCCAGCACTTTTGTGTCCACGAGTCACAGATGCCAATATGTTCAAATCCTTTGGCAAGTTTAGGCCTAAACTTCTAAAAAACCAGAGGATTGTTACATGTCCCACAACACTGAACGTTTTATTCACTTCCTCTTCCACTCATTTTAAAAATATTAAGTCAAACGAATTTAAGGGGAGAAAAACCCACAGAAAGGAGAACCTCCAAAGCCCTCGGCAGGTAGCAGACCCTCAGCCTGGACACGGCTGCTCGCACTCCCTGACAAGTTTAAACGCACCGTTATGATAAAACGGCCCTTCGGCAGCAGAGCAGGGGCTCTGCGTTACCCCTCCAGAACGGCATCTCCGACAACTTTCCCGTCCCTGCGGCCCCCTCGGGCTACCCCGCGGGGGAGGCCGGGCCCGCCCCAGGCCGCGGCCGTGTGGCGCACTCGGTAAAGCGCCCGCCCGCCACCTCCTCCGGGCTCCGCGCAGAACACTCCCGGTGCCCCGCGAGTCGCCGCAAGGCCGGGGCCGGGCAGCGGGGCCCCTCCGCTCCCCCCGCCGCCGCCCCGGGGCTCTGTGCCCGCT